>JAYRCO010000211.1:0-38541 GCA_037042815.1 Ceratobasidium papillatum | reverse complement strand
CGTGCACGATCCAATCTTCCTGCTCCCTCAGCAAACCGCTTCTCGGCCTTTCGCTCGGCAAAATTACGTGGCCCGGAGGTGGGGGTTGCAAAGGGATTGGACGTGACCTTTCGGGGTGGAGTGGAGATGAAGTTTCCCAGCTTGATAGACGCTTGGGCGTGACTGGGGACTTTGAAGGTGACAAGCCATGGAGGGACAGGTTCTCCTTGAAGCTCTTGTTTCATCGGCTCAGAGTCTGGCTCTGTAAATCTGCTTCCATGTTTGATCGACGATTCAAGTGCCACCCAGCCATCCTCTTCGCTTGCTTGTTCAGAAAAAGGCTGTCCCGAGACTCTAGGTAGACTAGCCTTGAGTTTTTCGTCTGCCGATTGAATCTGACCAGTGCGTAGGGGTTTGTATCTAAGCCCGGACGATTCAGATCTATCTCAGTTTGCATATAGCGTAATATAATACCTACTTGTCCATGAGCATACGTAACACGGTATCTTGTATTCGCTCGTCGCCGTCCCAATTCTCGTGCTTTCTCAGGTAAATATCTGCCTGAGATGGTTTCAAGTCCCGCTGAGCCTCTTCTGTTTCTTCGGCTTCGGCATCAGCAAATAGCTTTGCGCTCGCAGACCGGTGGTTTTGTCGCATTAAAAGTATTCCTTGATGAACTGGGTGGCGACATTCAGCTGGAACCTTTACGCCGCGAGTAGACCTGAAACTAGAACAAGTGACCCGCATACTCGAAACAAACAGATTCGAGAAGAAAATAGTGTTACGGAGGCCAGGCACTGCTAGGATGGGTGATAGAGTCGGCTCCTAGATCGGCGATGACAGTATGTCTGACAAATGGGCGTGACATGCGATCATTGTTTGGCACGGTGTGACTACGGGGTATATCAAATACAATATTGCTCTTTCTCGGGACTTTTTTCCGATGGCGCACACGCCGAACGTAACACCTTGGTTCATAAATCCCATAGTGTCGATTGTTCTAAAACTGTTTGTCCTGGCCTAGGTACCTTGAGCAGGCAGCTCGGTTCCGGTAGTTTTTGTCCATCTTTCTTCCAAAACACAAAGGGCGGGCTAAACGGAACCGCCGGCTACTATACCGAAATGTTGAGAAAAAAGGTACCTAAAGAAAGGTTTACCGCGGGGTTGCCCAGCTTTCCGAACATCCAGCCAAGCAGATATTGGCTTTACCTAGACATAGCCCTTCTGTCTCACATGCGCAACGGCTGGCCTTTGGTCATTGACGATGCATCAGGTATACTGGATGTCAGAGCAATGTATTTTGTCTAACCTTCGACCACCTATTCACCATAGGCAAAGGCACTGTTATATGAGAGGGATGGGTTTTTATAGACACATTGAAGAAGTTTTACCTCGATAGGAAGGGCGCCGAATAGAACAAATCACTTGAGTGGATATATGCGCCGCTAGGTAGTATTTTTGAGTGTCCTCATGAGTTGTTGAGTAGAACGCCCAAGTCAATTTTGTTATACAAAGTAAGATTTTAGGCGGCGATGTTTTTACGCCCCTGATCCTTCAGTCAACCCAAAGCTTGTTATCCTTGTGCCATCCCTGAATAGTATCTCCACTGAATCCACCAAAGACTACGCTCCCCTCTGGCACAGGAACGTGTTCTGGACACGAACTACGTTGGATCACAATCATTGTATTTGGCTTTGGGAGTGGTGTATCGATTGCTGACGCGCATGGGAAAATCTAGACACAAGTTACTATACAACCTCTCTCACAGCGAATGTCTAAGCTTACCCATGTATCCCACCTCAAATCGGACCCCCAGAGCAAGCTTGAGCACGTTTCACAAAAAAACGCTTCGATGTTCGCGACTCTCCGGTTTCAGTATTTTTAGGATTGTATGCTCTGGTCGGATTACGGTTAGTAGACATCTATGGTGCCCTTCCAGCTGCTCAGGAGAGAACGCACTTGATACTGTTTTTTCCTTCAACAGAAAGAGTGTTGGCCAAGCTCATGAGACTAACACTAGCAAGGTGGTTTACTATAAGCCTATAAGTAAAAGTCAATGTGCCCTTACTTGCCCATAAAACCAGCAACCTATCAAAATTATGGTATGTTATCTTTGTAGGCTTTTGCGTTGCTTGGTGCATCGATGCCACGAACCTTGCGGCATATGCCTATACATGCATAGTTAATTTGATAATAGATAGGAGTAGTGGATTATACATACTTCATTGGCAGATCTAACGCAAAAATATCTCAGTTTGGTCATTCAGACTCTATCAGCTGTTTGGTGACAATTTTACTCGATAGGGTACTGGCATGTTGGTTAGACACTTGAAACGAACCGCACCGCAGTGGCAAGATCTATGTAAATTGCAGGAGCGATGAGTGTGGTTTTATTCATCGACTCTCACTAACTCGCCCTTTAATTTCCATAGGCATGGTTGATACAAAGCCTAGTGGTTGTGGAAAGGCGATAAGGGATGCGCTGCAATTTGTGTATCTGCAAAACTGAGATAACCAACCAGCGGTGATGTCATTGGTCCATATCAAGAACTGGGGGGTTTAATCTGTGTGTGTAAAATATCAGTCTACGAACTCTTTGGGGGCGCTGGTTGGATGGTGTGGTTGGGCTCTTCTAAAGAATCTTCTACGGTGCGGATATATGCGCTATTTAGGCTCTAAAGGTTTTGCATTGTTCATAGGAAACATTTAATATAGAGTCTATTTTCAAGACTTCTAATCCGCTATATGATTCAATCGGCCTAAAGCTTATTTTTCTTGTGCCAATCTTCGATGCTGTCACCGCTGAACTTGTCAAAGACTACGCTTCCTTCAGGTACTGGAACATGATCCGGGCACGAGCTGCGTGAAACTACAAACATCTTTTCTGGCTTTGGGAGTGGTGTGTCGATCGCTGATGCAAAAGGATAGACCTAAACGGTACTTAGCTTCATGAAAATCTTATGAGCACACTGAAAACGCATACTCACCCATTCGTCCCATCTTGAATCAAAATTCCAAAGCATGCTTGAGCAGTTTTGACAGAAAGATTGTTTAGATGTTCGTAATTCTCTAGTATCGGGGTTCTTGGGCGTGTATGTCCTGGTTGAAACAGTGTCAAAAGGTACTTCAAATACCACTTTCAGACAACGTACTTGATGTTATTTTCCCCCTCAATAGCGAGAGTTTTGGTCAAGCCCATAATGCTGACGCTGGTGGGGGGGACCGAATATGAGCTTCGTATTCCACTCAAACGGGGGTGCTACTACCTGCCCATAAATCCTCCGGCCTGTTGAATATAAACCTGATAAGAAACCGAACACTTGTGGTGACACAACTAACCTTGCGGCATATGCCTACGAGTCGATCGTTAGTCATCCTCATACCGGAAGAGCAACAGATCGCACTCACTACATTGCCACATCTATGGAGCGGCATCGCATCTTGGTTATCCGCATTGCACTGAAGATCATTTAGTAATTACCTGATAAGGCACTGGTGTATTGGACAAGCACTTGGAATGGACTGCCCCGCAGTGGCACGATCTGTATGGGGTGCATATATACGTTCTTAAAACAACCTCATCTGAATCGCCTTAACCTACCCTTTTAACTCGACAGGCATGGTAGTCTGAGGCTCAACGGTATCGGATGACAATAATACTCGCTGTCCGCTAGGTTTATATCCTATGAGAGTTCAAATGATCGGTCAGCGATGATCTCACCGAGATCCCCAGTTAGCTCGTGAGGCATTCTACCTGAGTGAATAGCTTTGGGCCTGGTAGCTTCTCTAATAAAGGGCTGTGCGTGGTCATTGGACTGTATTGATTAAATGGTCTGAACCAAGTTCCGACAGCATACATTGGCTTCGTGCGTTGACTTCCTGAACCAGTTTAATCAACCCAAAGACCATGGCTCTTATGCCACTGTTCGATTCCTGCGTCGTTGTATTTTTGAAAAGTAACGCTTCCCTCGGGGACGGGAACATGGTCGGGGCAGGAGCTACGCATAATAGCAAGTGTGGGTTCAGCCTTGGGGAGTGACGAATCAATAGCTGACGCGAATGGGTAGATCTGTCAGATATATCAGTAAGTGATTATGCGATATACATACAAAATATACATACCCATTCGTCATACGTTGGATCATGCAACCACAGCATGCTGGCACAATTTTGGCAGAAGAACCGCTTGGATGTCAATGTCTCTCCGGTTTCGCTATGCTTGGGGGTGTACGACCTCAATAACGTCGGAATGTAAGCATGGTCGTGTTTGAATATATTAAGTACTCACTTGAGATTATTTTCGCCCTCAATCGAAAGAGATTTGGTCAAGCCCATGATATTGACACTATTTACTAGAGTCTGAAATCAATCCACACATGATCGAGATGAGCTCTCACCTTCCCATGAAGCCCCCAACCTATCAAAATTAGCATGAGCTCAATTGATAAGACGCCAATGACAGATAATCTACCAACCTTGCGACATATACCTTGGATGAAAGAACAGATCAGAACGTCTGTGAAATTGAGAGAGAAAAAGGAACACACTGCACTGGCATAGCTGAGGGTAACATAAAGAACTAGTCAGTGAGGAGAGCCACAATATTTCATTTCCTTACTTGGTATGGCACGGGGGTGTTAGACAAGAACTTGAAACTAACAGCGCCGCAATGGCAAGACCTACGGCAACCGTGGTTGAATCGCGAGTCTAGTGTCGTTGTTTGTTATGACATCTCACCCATTGAGTTCAGTTGGCATGTTGAGCTTAGGATTGAATGTACGGCTGTTACACTGGTAGTCGTTCACTTCGAGTAGTTGAACAATCAGTCAGCAATGATATCACCAGAATCCCAATTTGTCTGATGAGTAAGCGCATGATATTCCATTCTTTTCAAGCCAAAAGAAAGCGCGGCTATATTGTTGCAAGTCGGGTATACACTCAGCTTTACAGGCATAGCAATACATATTTTGAGTCCAGATATCATTCGACTAGAGGAAGTAATCCGCAGGTGGTCGTTTAGCAGGGATTGAGCGTGTGTCCTGTGAAAATGCATCAGTAGAGGCCTTCTGAAAAGGAACGACAAACATTACCGACGGTGCATGCCTGAATACTTTGTATTCTTGACGTAGGTTTTCGTCTAGCTCTAGGATGGATGCCACATTACCGCACCTAGGACAGGCAGATATTAGCGCTTAACCCCACGAACGTTGGTATACCATATACCTGTAGCAATAGTTCGGCGCACTCCACACGGTAACAATGGTTTGATCAAACATCAATTTATAACCTTCCATCGCCAGTTGGTGCGCTCGCGCGATAAGGTCAATGGCGTTATGGTGTGCGAACATTTTCGTGACTTTGGCTCCGAAAAGGAAACCAGCTCCCCGGGGACTTAAGCCCCAGTCGGCGATGTCGTCTGGATCGGACCATAGTAGGTCACACATTGCACCATCATGAGGAACTTCTTGTTTGCGGTCAATGGTTCGAATCTGCCAATATAACGTTCGTAAGCTTAGGAGAGGTAACTAATATCCTAATTTACCTGATCAATCGCGTTGATATTCGGACTTAACCCTCCATGTACGCAGAACACTCGGCCGTCAACGACAGCCCCAAGCGCAAGGTAGTCAAAGACTTCGCAACAGTATCGCCACACGTTGGCACTCCCATACTTGCGCTGACATTCATCATAGAATCCATAGACCTAAACGCTGGCCGTTAGACAACAGTTCATATGCCATTAGGATCCCACGTACTTGGGTGATCTGCCTTGACTCATGGTTACCGCGAATCAAAGTGATGCGATCCGGGTAGCGAACTTTGAAAGCAAGAAGAAGTAGAAACGTCTCAACACTATAGAAACCCCGGTCCACAAAATCACCTTGAAAATTCAAACAGTTAGTAAGTGAGTGAGCCAAATTCGTGCAACGCACCCATGAAGAGATAGTTCGTGTCAGGGCAAAACCCTCCCATCTTGAACAGTTCAATAAGGTCGAAAAACTGTCCATGGATGTCTCCACATATCTATCTCGTGGCAGTTAGTTATGCTCACGTAGGTACAATGCTGTCTACAATGTACTTACCGTTACTGGCGCATCAACATACTGGACATTGCCCTCTTCGATGAGAATCTCGCGTGCCTTGAGACAAAGCTCTTTCACTTGGTTCTCTGATATTGGCTCGCATCTTTTGAGTTGTTCAATCTGGCTAGCAAACTCTAAGTTGTGAGACTTAAACAAATGCCGCAAAAGCCTACTGACAGGTCAAGATCGCTGGGCATGTTCTGAACAAATAATGGGTGATTGTGCTGAGAACCAACCGCGAACCTTTTGACTAGGAGATGTATTGAATGTGGCTGATGGATGGGAGCGCGTTGTTTACATTCAACAAAGGCAGCTCCAATTTGATTTCATAATGATCGGCGCTTGGTATTTGGTGAACGCCTGGATAGCGAACTTAACGTGAGGTGGATTCGCATGATAGCATATACCGTGATTAACATCTAGCAGGTCGTACATAAAAAGAACAGCGATATTGTCTACAATAGCACAACAAACAAAGTCGAACGAGAATAAGCAAAACAAATCACATTACTTGCGTTGAGCAGCCAATTGTTGCCTTCTCCTGACAACACGATCCTCGTAGATTTCTGTATCAATAGAGTCCACTGTGAGGAACCGCCATACGTGCACCAGTTTCGTTTGTCCGTAGCGACGGACACGTCCAATCGCTTGGGTCTCGCATGCATCGTAGATATGTGCAGATGGCGTCAGCAAGGGCGAAAGGAAAATAGCATGGTTCGCCGTTGTAAGATTGCTAAAATAAATAGGTGTGAGCGATAGGAGAAGCGCGTTTCAAACAACTGAGACTTACGCTCCACTAGCAGATTCGTCCATAACGTTAAGCAACAAGACACGGTCTTTGCTGTCTTCTTTTTGGAACGAGTCCAAGGCCTTCGATTTGGCATTCGCAGTGCCTTGAATTTGCAAGAACTTCATCCCACTAGTATTCAGTGCAGCAGCGACCTTCTTCATCAAGTCGGGGAACTGCACGAAGATCAAGACTCGCTCCTTTTTGGGTACTTTGGTTCTGCAAAGCAAGGATATTGATAAAACGTCGGGTTGGTGGAAATGCAAGAGCTTACTTGATCAAGTCCATGATCTCTTCTAGTTTCTTGCCAAAGTGTTTGCCGTCGCGGTCTCGAGGTTCGTCCTTGCCAAGACTACTAGCTTTGACAACGTTGTGGTCTCGCGCACCAGCGGCGCAGCCTCCGACGTCAGCACCACGCTTGTAGGCAAGGACGCATACTTCACTTCCTAATGACGCAGCCTCACGAACGCATTTCTCGCATCCTATATGCCCGCACGACGACAAGAGTGCAATGTCCTCCCATGGTAGGTTTTCACGACCACATGAAGCGCAATCAACGACCTTTTCATGAGCGCGGTCCTGCTGAAGGTCGCGGACAGCGACAAAGAAGCGATGGGAACGAACGCGAGCGACAAGTTCCTTGACGAGCTTGCGCAAGACGTGAGTGTCTTCTCGGAGCTTCCAGGCACGATCCGCGATGGTCTCGGGTTTCGGAACACTTTTTCCAGACGTCTTGACCTTCTTCTCCTTTGCCTTCTTGCTAGACGAGGTAGTCTGAGTAGAAGACACCTTGGTTTTGCTCGTCGAGCAGCCGGCCTGTTCCATCAACTCGAGAAGGATTTTGGTAGCGTCTGCATCTCCGACACCCTTCTCCCGGGTGACCTTGATCCATTCGCCAAACGGAGTCGTATTTTCGTCCTGTTCGCGGAGAACGAGCGAGTGTTGTTCTTGCATCTCGGGCAAGGTCTCAGCCAACTCAGACTTGCAAGCATCTAACTGACGATCTCGCTCCTGCACGATAGCCTCGCATTCAAGTACGGCGTTGTCGACATCATCGACGTCTAGATCGAAGTGAGAGCAACGTTTCAGCAGAGCCTCCTCCGCCGACCTGATAATTAGGCATAAACACAACATGTAGAATCGCTCATAAGGTATTACTTACTGGCTGTCACCAAGTGCAGCAGCTAGCCGCTTCTCGCGATCGCCGTCCGTCTTCTTCGTCTTCTTAACGTTCATATCGAGAGCTTGCAAGTGGTGCTTGAGTTCAAGATAGATGGCTCGCTCGGCCGCGGGCAATTTTACAGACACGATTTGCTCCTCAGACTTGATCTCATCGATCTCGGCAACGTTCTACATTCAACAGTGAGTAGATTTATTTGTCTAGGTCGAACACAACGACATACCTGGCGCACGAATTGATTCAAGAAGTTCTGAGCGACTTGGTGACGACGAGTATGCCACTCCAAGCTGCGGACGTCACGGAATGAATGGAAGCTCTCAGCAGCTACATGATACAGTTAGGCCAACCAAGAAGAGTTCTGAGACACAAATACGCACCGGTCTCTTCTTTTCTCCGTTTCTTGACAAGCTGCGACGAACCAATGCTGTCATCGTTGATACCGAGATGAATCCCCAGGAACACAGCAATAGTCTTCACTGCCGCAAAGTCATGGATAGGGGGAGTACCCGAAAGAACCCAGCGGAACTGTGCTTGCAGGTGCGTGATGAGCGAGTGGGCCTTGCCGTCGAGATAGGTATACTCGTCGACCACGACGCGCTTGAAGTTGAACGCCTCGAGCGGTGGGGACTTCATCTGCTTCCAATCCTTTCGAACCTTGTCCGACTTGAGGTCCCATGGATCCAACTGAACGCGCGACTTCTTCTCCTTGATCTGCTTCTTGACATGGTCGGGCGAGTCTGAGTCGTCCTTCGAGTCGTCCTCGGTCTTGCGCTTCTTTAACGGAGGTCGTTTCGCCGCTGCTTTAGGCTTGGCTTTGGGCTTTGCAGGAGCCTTGGTCTTACCCTTGGGCTTCGGCTTTTCCTCCTCGGAATGCTCGACGACCTCGTCCTCATCCTCCGACTCGCTAGGTGCGCCATCCGACCCGGCATCAGATTCGCTCCATGCCTCGTCCGGTGCCTCGAAGTCCTCGTCCTCTGAAGTAGCCTTGCGTTTGCCCTTGTTGACTTTGGCCTTAGCCTTGCCTTTCGCAGCACCTTTCGACTTGCCGACAGGTGCCTCGTCCTCCGAGTCCGAGTCTGGAACCATGATTGGATTGCGCGACACAGTCCTCCGGGCCTTTTTGGAGTCATCAGTGACCTCAGCTTTGATCGCAGTCTTAGAACTGGAAGCCTTTAGAGGGATCACGACTTCCATAACCATCTTGCCAGCGGGTTTGAGCTTGGCTGGGGCTGGAACAGGGCTGGAAGGAGCGGATGAAGGAGGGGCAGCGGAGGAGATAGGAGACGATGGGGGAGGTGTGGGGGAAGCACTACGTACACCCTCAGCCTTCTCGCGATACTGCTTGCCTTTCAAGCGTTTCTTGAGAACGAGGTTCATCTCCTCGTCGGCTAAAATACGATTTAGTACGCTTATACCTGATCAGGAAGGCATTCAGCTCACCCTTTTCGATCGCTTTGACCATCTCATTCCAGACAGCCTTCGATCCATCTTTCTGCAACCTCCTGACTTGCTCCTTCACCCTCTCCAACGCTTCCTCGAGGTTGACATTGAAGTGTCGCCCGTCTGCGTTAGGAAGGTCGCGTACGCCGGCGAAAGCAGTCAAGTTCTCCAAATGTTTGTCGCTCTTGAACAAGCCCGATGCAGCAATAACGATATCGGCGTCGATAATGTCCTGAATCGTTAGGCCATTGAGATCCTTCTGGTCCTTGATGATAATCGTCTTGAGCGCCTTGGGTGCAAACTTCTCGACTTCGGACGGCCATTGCAGCACCAAGTGAGGAGGGACAACCGTAAGCGTAGCATTCGTCTTGATACCCCCATCCACCACATCGTTCTTGAACACTGGCCGAGGCTTCTCGAGCGTCGAGGCAATAAGCGCCAGCGTGATGGCAGTCTTGCCGTATCCGACCTCGTCAGCGAGCACACCACCCCGAACGTCGACCTTGCGCTCCGCTTTGCCCTCGGCGCGCCACCCGAGCGGCTCGAGCAACGCCTCTGCAATTTCCTCCTCGACAAACGTGGGCGGGTTCTGCTCCTGTCCGAGCATCCAGTGGAGCGAACGGAGCTGCTCGGGTCGCAATGTCGTCTTGAACTGCTTCGGCTGTGAATTTTGGGGGTCATGTCGATTGCTCTTCAGCAGGAAAGCGGGGAGACTGAGCTTGACAGGGGGAACAAAGTTGGTCGTCAAACGATACGAGAGCTGAACGGGGTTCGTCCGCCCTTTGGTCGGCAGGTTGGCTAGAGCACGGTGTGCGAGTGTCGCAATGTTAACTCCAATCTGGAACGTGCCTATCTCCGAATCTTCATCGTATCGCAGCTGCGTGACAAACGGCGACGGCCGATTCTTCAGAGCCTGCTCGTACGGCCCAGCTTGCTGCTTATCCTCGATCGCGTAGTAGCGCTTGTTGTGTTTGAACCAGATAATGGCAGGAGGAGTGGGGGCGCAACGCTCGCAGTTTTGGTGATCGGCACCGTCAACCGTGTCCAGAGCGCGCCACTCGGAAAGATGATCAACGTCACGAACACGCTCAGTCAACCATGTTACAGCGCGATATGTCCCGCGTTCATGCACCTTGTCGACCTCGGTCCACTTGTTGTGCGGCCAGATGGGGTCCGGATTTGGTCCGAGCGGGACCTTGCAGACGAGAAGCGCATGAGCGTGTGCGCACGAGTCGGCCTCGAGCGTAAACTCGATCGGCTTTGAGGACGCATGCACAGTCGCACCTCCGCTGGATGCAGGCTACAGTATCTAGTCAGCACAGTTTAAGAGAGCATATACAGACGAAAAACGCACCTTAATCTTCAATGGAGCATCGGCCCACTTTTCCCCAACCACACACTTAACCGTCTCTGCATCAACATCTTTCGGCCTCCACCTCGCGGATAGCCTCATCTCCACAAGCCTCGTCTCGCCATATTCCAATCGCCGGGTCGTCTTGGCAATTACAAAGCCGTCGCTCTCGAAACTGCCGCCTCGGGACGGGTCAAAGAATAGATAGAGTGGCGGTTCACCCTCGCTCTTGACATCGGTCTCTCGAACATGTAAAGCCCCAGCGGCAGTTCCGCATCTCTCTAGAAGCTTGTACTCGCCCGAGACGTTCTTGCCCTCGACCTTCAGAGTGCTCCAGACGACCTTGTCTCGGTACTTTCCTTGCAATCCAAGACGTGCTTCCCAACTCGGCACCTTCTCGCCCATCCCCTTGATTTTGACCTCCAAATTCTGGGTCTCGGGAATCGCGACTTGCCACCCGCTCGCACCCAGCAAGTCCTTCGCATCCCAGTCGACAACGCACCTCGCCAGCGGTTGCGCCAAAACCGTTCTCTCTAGCGCACCGCTTGCCACACTCGCCGCCGGGACACCGTACAACCTCCACTCGGGCCCATGAGGATAGATATGTAGCTCGAGACGAGCAGCTGGAGCTTCGTAGCTGGCGACCCAGATCTCTTGTCGCTTGAGCATGACGAATCGAAGCTCGACGTCTTTGACGAGCTCGAGAGCACGGCGAACGATATTCCGCTTGGACGCGTCCGAGCCGTCTTTGGACACCTTCTTGGGTTTCGAATCCTCCTCCTCGTCCGAGTTTTCGGCCATCTCATCGTCCTCGCTCTCACCCAAGGCCTTCAATGCACCCTTGATCCCGTCTATCTTGACGCACATGGGTAAAACGCGCTTCAACGCACGCTCGAACTCGCGCGGCTGAATGCGTGCTGGCTCGTGCACGACGCGCCCTTCGAGCTCCTTCAATTCGTCCTTGTCCTCGGGCCCGTCTCCAAAGATAACGTCCACGTAGTTATGCTCGGGTCGGCCCGCGCAGCGAGCACATGCCGTAGCTCCGCAATCCAAACAACGCTTGATAATGGCGCTCGTAACGCCCGTTCGGCCTTCGCAGACGCATAGACGGACCGTGCGCGCCGCCAACTCGCGCAGGGCTGGGACTGAAAGTGACTCGTCCTCGGCGGTCGCGGTGCTCGTGAGATCTAGCGGACGTTCTGTCAACTCCTCGATACCAGTAATTTTGTTTTCGATCGTCTCCTTTTCGTCATCGGCATCTTCCATCTTAACTTCACCATCGCCCTTTTTAATGAGCTTGTATGCGCCGACGAGGGCGGAGATGATAGCGGTTCCAACAACGGTCGTGCTCATTGCATTACCCGCAAGGTCCATCAGTTGATCCTCCGTTTCTCGAGTAAGCAAGAGCTCGTCGATGGGCAAGCCCTGGAGGGAAAGCGCCTCGAGACCAGTCATGGGTCCACCACGCGCGGTGAGGAACGGAATCATGCTTGGTGTCAAGCAGGGAGAGATGCCGAGACGCATGCTTAGGTCTTGTCGATCCACGTTTTGGGAGAGATTCCACACCAGCCTACAAGAGTGTAAGTTAAGTCGAGAACTAATTCATAAAGGGTTTACGTACGACTTGGCCAGCGGGTCAATACCTTTCTGCGCAAACGTCAAGTACAGGATGTCTGAAAGGTCCCAGACACGCTCGACCTGCGTCTTCCACCAATCAATCCAAGAATAATCCGGCACTTGACAGAAGCCGCCTAACAAAGCATCAACAATCAGTTAATACACAGAGAATCGCTCAATATCCAAAAAAAAAAACGCACTCTCATCCCATCCAGTCATGGGCCTTTTAGTCCCCAAATCCTTCGTAAACCGCTCCTTTTGATGTCGGCTCTCGCACCGACCCCAGTCTGTCTTGCCGGCACGCCTATCCGCGCCTCCTGCATCTTGAACCAGCTTCGCCCTCGCCGTCCAAATACGTGGATCATCGCCCTCGAGTAGGAAGGCGTCAAGAGGCACGCTCGCTGGGCGAGCCATATCTTTAACACGAGCAAGCCAGTTCTTGGCTATCTCGTCTCCGGACCTGTTGGTTACACGTGTGTCAATAGCGACACAGTAGCCTCGAGTGCGGGTATGGGGTATATAATATTGTTTGGTATCGAAACGGGCGGGTTGAGCAGCGTAATCGACGGACTGAAGTTTACTAACAATCTAATTATATTATTAGTCAAACCGGTCTCTAGTAACCATACTTCGAGTACGTACCTCTGGCCATGGAGCGCTGCAAACATTTTCGAGGATTACAATAGGAGGGCGATGGCGCTTCACCCAACTAAGCATGCCATGGAATGTATTAGATGACCTATGCAAAATCATCAGCCTCGGCGTAACAGATAACCCCAAACTACACTCACTCTCCACCGGCGTTAATGCCCAGCCTTGCATTGTTGAGATTCGAGAAATCGACGCATGAAGTGCCCGCAACTAGCAAATCGACATCGCCCGGAACGGGTGCCAATGCGCCGTATGCCGTCGTCCTACACCATCGGTCAGCGACCATAACAAGCCACATGCTATCTAGTCACTCACGCCTCATTTCGGCCGAGTTCGCAAACGTCACGAAACAAGAGCGGCGGGCTGAAATTACGCTCAATGTACGCCTGCTTGAACGGCTCGATTTCGCATGAAAAGACATGCTCGACCGTCATAGTGTTGCCCATCGCACGCGAGACAAGTCCCAGCGCAAGGAGTGGCGATTCGGTGCCACTACACATAGTCGCAACGCGGAGAGGTCGGCCACCAAGGTGAGCTGCAACCTTTTCGAGTTCGGGAGTGCGTTTGACGATATCGGCAAACATATCGGGAAGAGACGCAATAGGTGGCAGATGTGAGGTTTCCGGGCTCGGCCGCTGCTTCTTGCCATTCAGAGTGACTAACACAGGAAATGAGCTTAAGACACGTTTATTATCGCGCGACTTACTTTCAGCAGGGACATCTGTATCTGTCTCGCCGTTAAAGTCATCTTCAGAGCTTGGATCCGTCTTGCTCGCTTTTTTAATTCCTAGTTTTCCTCCTCCAAAATCCAACTTGGCCTGACGACCGCTCGTCGCCGCTTTCTTTTTCGCTGGAGGCATGTTCTGTATGTGCAACCAAGAAAGAGAGGTCGGGGTTTAAATGTAGAGACGCGCAAGTCACGTGAGACGTAAATAAACAATCAGTCAGACCAGAATGTGAATAATTCTATCAGTCATCGAACGACCACGGCGAGCCGCGACCTTCCACTCGTATGATGTGCATGTTGCGACATGATGATTACTAGAACATTCTCGCGTACCTTGTGCCGACACGTGCACCGCACCAGTCTCGCGGCCCGGTGGCCAAACATTGCCCGCCCATTCTCCACCGAAGCGCAAGACCCAACAGAACAAATCAAGCAATTTGGATTATACTTGCCCGTACTCTCCGAAAATCCACTCGCAACTAGCACATCACATATACCTCGCCGTCCGGTCCCTTCACATATCCCCCTTCCACCGTACGCGCATCCTACCTACAATGCCGACAGGCCCCCACCATACCAAGGATCTGGCCTCATCAAACTCGGCTCGGATGATGAACGGCGAGCTAGACGAGCAGGTGCTCTCGCAGCCATGACGCTCAACAAGGCGGAATCGCTTGTGAGGGTGGGTACATGCACCTTTAATAAGCCATTCGTGTACTTATTATGCCTATGGTACTAGCCAGGCATCACATCTGAAGAGATCGATGATTTGTTACACGATTTTATTATCTCTCACGGAGCATACCCTTCTCCCCTGAACTACGTGAGTAGCCCATTCTTGACTAAATGCGCCATTAACAAGGACTTAGCCATCGCCCGAAGGTTCATACCCCAAAAGTACCTGTACCAGTATCAACAATTGTCTTGTACACGGTATTCCCGACTCGTAAGTATCAATTCCAAACACAGTATACTCGCCTAACCAGACAATAGCCGAGAGCTCGAAGAAGGCGACATCGTCAACATAGATATTACAGTCCACCTCGACGGCTTTCACGGTGATACATCCCGTACATTCCTGGTCGGCGACGTCGTACGTACGCAGCTCCTTCATCTCACATATATCAAAATACTAATATCTCAAAATAGGACTTCCAAGGTCAAGCACTCACAGCCCTCTCGACAGTAGCCCTCCAAGCAGGAATTTCAGCCTGCCGCCCTGGAGCACACTTTAGATCCATCGGTACAGCGATACACGACGCTGTGCGCAAGGCAGAACAACGGCTCGGATATCAATACGCTGTCTCGGGGCAATTTACAGGCCATGGAATCGGTAAAGAGTTTCATCGCCCACCATGGATCCATCATACCAGTATGTAGAGCCGGTTCTTCATTTTTGATAGATATGCAATGGTCATTCGTACATCACAGAAAATGACGAACCAGGTATAATGGAGCCCGGACATTGCTTCACAATCGAGGTACACTAATACTCGAAGCTAAAGAACGCTACTGAAACCAAGTTCCCAGCCCGTTGTTGTCCAAGGGACAGATGCCACAGGTTGGATGCTACCAGACGGCTGGACAGTCTTGTCTGAAAGGCGAGTACACTTACCCTAAATCAGTATCACCGAATAAACCATCGCCTTTTAGCTACGCTCGCGGCGCCCAGGTACGTCCTTCCCTTCCCTTCAAGTCTCACTCAAAATTGAAATGACCACACCAATAGGCAGAACACACAGTTTTGATTACCGATAAAGGCATAGACATCCTAACAGACAGCAAAACAGCAAACCAAACGTTTGAACAATGTAGCAGACCGTAACCTAGCCAAACCTAACACATCTTTTTTTTTTGCACAATCACCCATCCAGCTTGCCTTCTAAAAATCCAGCCAAGACCTCAAACACAGCAGCACTCTCGGTTTCACGTCCTCCAACAGCGCCAGCAGCTCGCGCCAAAAGCGTCTGCACGTCCTCGGCCACATTCCCCTTGATCTCGCGCTCCCACCTCTCCCCACCTGGTTCGCGCAACCACAGCGCGATTTGAGACGTGCTATATGTCAACACGAGTTCAAGTGTCGCTTGGACTTCGTTCTGTGCCATTTTGAGCTCGAATTTGGGAAGTGCGAGCAAAGGAGTGGTTAGTCCTCGGGATGGCGCCGGGGGCGTTTTGAGCGAGTTAAGGTGTCGAAGGACGTCAATCGCCGTACGACCTAGTTCGACCATCGTTCCAATTGACGAGCTCTCTTCCATGGACACGCTCACAGTCTAAAACACACGAATGAGCACACGCGCACTACTTTACAGCAAAAAAAAATCGACTCACCGGCTGCAGCTTCTCCCATGAACAGTCCCACTCTTCTTCATCCAAATTGACAATCACATTATCCGCTTTGACGAACAACATCACAGCCGACAGAACGGTCCTCACAACCCTGAACAGTGTCATTCCAACGCGCGCCAACACAGGCTTGCCAACAGGATCTACAATCCCGACCTCGTTTCCACTGGCAGCTTCGTCCGCTTCGATCAACACGCGCTCGTCCGCAGTTAACGGCTCGAGCAAGCTCAACACATGATTTGGATGTGCAAGTGCATAGCTAAGGTGCTGAACCAGCCTGTGCGCAACGTGCACAAAATCGCGTCCGAGCGTGTTGTCCGCGTTGGGGACTTGGGCGATCGTGTGGAATAGTTCGGCAACTCGCAGCATCTCGTCGATCAGTGGCGCCGTTAGTGGTTCGTTCACGCTCCACTCGAGCGTGCGCATGATTTGTCGTCGATACAATTGCACAAAGCTAGTCACGTCTAAATCAACGAAATGTGAGTTGTGGGAGAGATGCCCGACAAGCGCTGTGGTGATGCCCAACATCCGACACCATGCTCGGTGCGCAGGACTGCGTTCTCCAGGCAAGTCGATATGCAGCACATCTACTACACCAGACTCGAGCGCAGGGGAAAGCTGGTTGGCACTATAAGCAAGCATAACGCTTTCTTGGGCCAGACGCTCAGCAGAATTGCGGTAGCTCGCGAGGATAAGATAAAAGTCGAACAAGCTACGCGCATAGAGGGCTTGATGATTTAAGCGATAGTGGTCTGGGTGAGCCTGTCCTGTCAGATCAAGTCGGACGAATAGCTCGAGACTAGCGCGGATGATATCATTGTTTTGACAGCGGCTCAACCAAGTAGACGGCGTGGGGAAGAGTTCTGGTCGGACGAGTTGGCCAAACGTCAACACCATAAGCTGGATATCTTGATCAAGATTGGACTCAAGGACAGAGCGTGCAACATCGAAATTGGAGCGTAGAGCGTCAACAATGAAGTCGAGGGCAGCGGCAACGGCTGAAACTATTTTTTGACGTTGAATCGCTGTTAGTTTAGAGCCCGAACCTAAGAGTTGTCGTCCGTGGTGCGCGACAAAGTATATGGTCTGTAACAAGCTGCAATGGAATCCTTTGTTGGGGTTTTCCCTGGCAGATTCGAGAGGCGAAAAGCGTGGGTTGACCACAACATGATGTAAATGCTCGCAAAACTCTACAAACCGCGTGGCAAGGTTCACATCCGCCAATTTGGAGAGTCCGAGCGCCTCGACGAGCGCGAGTAAGACATTCATACGCTCTGCATGTGTTGAGGCTGCAATATCACCAAGTTGTTCGCTGTTGCCAGCCAGTTCAGCGACATCAGAGGCACAATCGAGCAATGCTAGCCGCATGTTTGATTTCGAACGTAACCAGGGCCCGGCGGCAGTAATTAGACGAACCCATGAGCGAGTCAGCGCAATCTGGGAGTCGGCCAGTGACCACTCGATATTGAGCTGACACAGTCGAACCAGGAGGCTTTGGGTCCATTCTTCGCGCATAAAATCGTCCTCGAGGAAGTACCATGTGCAGTCTTTCACCTTGGAAAGATCCAGGACATAGTTATCGCCAAAGTTACGAGAAGCGGCAGGTAGAGATGATCGGAATGCATCAAGGCGCAGCCCAGGTACTTGTTCGTCCACAAATCGGCGAACTGCATCCGTTGAATCAAGTGTATGCCCTCGGCTGACTGCAGAGTGCAGGTGTTTACGCATGTCTTTTGCAATCCTCTCAAACGCAGCAAGACTGTGGGGTACACTAGTTGTGTCTCTGCGAGGAGCAAGGGCGATGTCCAAGGCAATAATATGAGCAGCGTGAGCCTTCGCTACCATTCGGTAACAGATATCAGGTACTTCGTGGCGGTCGGAAAGGAATGGGCTGCCGTAGGTGATATGTTCGACTACCATGTCGGAATCGGATATATTCAGTTCAGCCGCAACAAGCGCGCTCAAGTCAGTCCAAAATTGGGAGTTGGTACGAGTAGGCTCCAGTGCAGACATGTGTTCAAGCGCACGTTGCCAAATGTTGTCGAGAAGTTCGAGTGCTGCGGCTAGCAATTCCGGATTAACCTCCCATAATAACTCCCGGTTATCTACGATTTCCAGGGCAATTTGTGGCGCATACACCCGCAGGCCGATGGTTGGTGTCGATTGGGAAGTTGGCGCAGAAGTTGAGCCCTGAGGTGCATTGTACTCTCCCGAAATGAATAATTTGCCAAAAACGGGTTGGGCAGCGATGCAGCGAGACACAAACCCGCACACTTCAATTCGTAGCCGGAGTTCTTCATACGGGTTACGTACGATGCGCAACAGTGCGTCAACAACACGTTGGGGTGAGGAGATGTGCGATACCATGCTGGCTGGCGTGACAGTCAAGGCAGTCAAAAGGCGTATGGCTTCCAAAGGAATAAGCTTGTCTTCTACAAGCAGTGCGACCGCGTCAATAGCCGACCGCTTCTTGTGACTCGTGAATAGTGTCTGCTCGAGTAATGAAAGTCCAGAGCTTGAAGATTTGCGTCCAATAATAAGTTGTGCAAGTCTCAGATGCACCTTGAGGAGTTGGGACAAGGAGTCTGCCTCAGAAAACCGATGCGCGTTGTTCAGAGAGCGCAGAAGTTCGTGGCCACTCGAGAGTGCAGATACCAAAGGAGTTACACACGGCACGGTTGCGTGATGCAAGAACGCATCCAGCAAGAACGACATCACTGGGCCAAACACATCTTCTCCATGCTGGCCTGCAGGTCGCTCTGGGCCGTCGAGGATCGCGCAGTACAACTCAGCGACTTTGTGCCCGATAGCGAACCGGTCGGTCAGCCGTGAATACCTCCAGCTAGAGTATGCAAGCCAGACTTCGTTGTGGATGAAGGTTAAGCCTTTGAGTAGAACATCGCCCTTCATATGCTGCAGCACCCGATTGTCAGAGTGGCGAAGCGCCATCACTCGTGCCTCACTACGTAGAGCATCAACGAGTCCAATCATGGCGCATGTCATGGTGTAGTCACCCAAGGCTCGCTCGGCAGCAAAAAGTGGCGTGGCGAATAATAAGTCGGTTGAGCGGAGATAAGGCCATACTCGGCCTGGGTAAACAGGAAGCAAGGACATCAAGATCCCAAGAGCATTTGTTGCCAGATCTACAGAACCGGGAGTAGGATGGGATAAGGAGTCTTTGAGAACAATCTGCGCAACTTGTACAAGATCCGGGGGTGCGTGTTCAGAAGCAACATCTTCGTCGCCTGAAAGGTTGTTCATAAGCATACCCATGGCGGGCTTACTCCCTTCAGCTATACAGCGAAAAAGAGACAATATGTCCCTAACTAGCAGGTGTACATCCTCGCTTTCCATCCCAATATCAGCCAACGACAAAACGCCTGTCCGTACAACGGTGTGGTCCAACGGCTGGCTTCGAGAATCCCGGACATATTCCAGTAAGATGTCGAGAAGAACACGCCAGCCAGAGTACGTATGAGACCAGCGGACTGCCAATGGTGCGCCTGGCTGTCGTAAGCTCAATGTTTGACCAACTGAACGAGTTGGTAGAATGGCCCCGCCTGGAAGCTGAATCGGCCTAACGTTGACAACAGTGTCCGACCGTACGTCATAAAGTGAACTTTGTAGGTGCGATGGTTGAATTACGTGCGCAAAGCCTGTCATGTCGGCGAGATACTGATAGACATGCCCCACACAAACCTCGCGAACGATATTTCCACTAGTGCTGTTTGCTGGGTCATCGCCGCTCCCAGAAAGTGCTCGCAATAACCGTACCAGAGGACGAGGCTGCACTGGGAAGCGCAAAGCTGCAGCTTGCAAAAATTGTTGACGTTTAGGTGATTGAATCCAATCTTCCGTCCAATACATGTGGCCAAGTGATGCAACGATATTAGACTCGCCAGAGCCGAACAGCTTAACGACCACTTCAAGGAAGACATCGACATCCGACACATAGCTTAGGTTAAGGGCATCCATCATCCCAGTGATTAGGTCTGATTAGAAAATTTGTTACTATGAAGACAGCCCGGCAGCAAAGAGGACTTACAGTGAACAGTCAGCCTGTAGGTGTAGGCATTCGGAGTAGTGACTCCTGAGGTCTTGCTAGCGGCAGCAGCAGAACATAGTACAGGTGAGTCCAGCAACCGCAAGAGGTATGTCAAAAGCTCTGCGTCTGAGCTCAGTGCAATCTCTGCGCACTGCTGATAGAAAGGAGCAGTTGGTGCAGCTGGCTCGACTGCCTCGTAAAAGGCGACGAATGAGTCTGACGGACCCCCTGGATCTTTGTTGGTGTTCAGGTGCCACAACAAAATACCCCAACCCATGAGCAATGGCGCATATCGAGGTTTTAAGCGAAATGATCCAACAATCAGGTTGTGCAATCCTAGAAGCGCTACTGGGTCAGCCAGTAGTGTTTTTCCAACAGTCGCGCCTTCAGAAACCCTGCCAAGAGCCAGTATCTGCAACCCAACCAGCATCCAGAGAGATTCTAGGTCTGTGAGCAACTGTCGGCCCTCCTCGTCCATTAGGTAATTGGAGTTGGCTTGCCCTTGGCCGCAGTCTGTCGAAAACAGCACCTCGAAAAATCGAGCAACGAGATCGGGAGGACAATGATCCAGCTCCCATAAGATGCCAAATAGAACCTCCAATACACATATTTGTTCTCGACATAATTGTCGCGCCCAGCGTGAAGCAGCGTGAGGCTCGGACGTAACAGAAGGTGGAAGTGTTTGCTGTGATCGTCGTTCGAGCTGCTCAACCAGGTTAAGCGCAAAAGCACCATCGTCCGGCATTATGCTCTGTTTTGCATCGGTGGCGACAATATGGAAGGGATGTTGAGGATCTCCGGAGGCAGCGAGGATAGGCAAGAATACCCTTAGAACATGGAGGCGTTGTTGAAAGTAGTACGATTCAAGTGCGTCTTTGAGGTCCGCGTCCCATGTGGTACTAGCGTGGGCGCCAAGAGTTGAGTGCTCTGCATGAATAAGACACGAACGAAGGAGTACCAAAGCCTCAACCTCGTCGAGCTGAAATCTTGCACTGACAGCTAAGGCCTCTTGTTTGTCCTCTTCGGATAAGGACAAAGTGGTGCTGTCCGCGAGCTTGACCTTTCGGGTTTCTAAACTCGTCTTTGATTCTGTGTTAGGCTGGCCAAACGGGTCTGTGCATTTGCGAAGTTGGGGAAGCCGAGGTTTCAACAGATCGTCTACTTTCTTGTCAGATCCATTCGACGTTGGTTTTGAGAGGAATTCGTACAACTCCTGGTAAGACCTAGATAGTTAGGTGAATTTAGGTGAATTATAACACGGCTGTTTAATCTTGAGCGCACTGGAGAATAAGTGATGACGAGTCCCTTTCTTGGTCATTTCGTTCGCTCATAGCCTAGAAGTATTCTTGTTGGTAGGAATTTATGTGGCGATTCAACGAATCTACACACCAGTGAATATGAGGATGACAGTTAGAATGCTCTAACACACCAGTCGCCAAGACTTATTCTCAACCGCTATGTCTATACGTTTATGTCATTAGTACGTGTCTACGATTTTTTTTTTACAATTAACCGCCTTGCCTTTTGTGTTTTTGTTACACGCTGGGATGTGGTCGCGCTTCGCGAGGTAAACACTTCTTCACGTGACTACATTGCCCAAACACAAAACATTGTAACGAGTGGCTATTCTCTCCACATTCATGTTTCAGGACCACACCCGATACAGCCCACATACATCGCGAAAGTTAATCTGACTGGGACTCTTGCAGATAGTTTCGTAGCTTTTCTAATGATCGGAACCGATGGGAAATTTTGTTCTTTGCTTCGCTTGTCATTTCAGCGTAACTGCAAGTGGGGCTTGAGTCGATCACATGGAGCTCACTGCGCGGCATCAACTCACGTCTTCCCACCACTCTCTAAAGGCTCGAACACAGGATCCCACCCAAATTTTGAGGGACCTCGCGGGCGAACGATGTTGCCCTCCGTTCGGCCCTCGAAGACGATAGGCTCTGAGCCTGGACCTTTGCTGTAGGCAAAGTTGCACTGCGCAAACGCGGCCCTGGTGTCAAAGCCATCTAGCATCCGGTTTAGACCTGCAGTGCCAAGTTCGTGTCATCATGTCGTCACTCAGTTCCGACATCATCTGCCCTTCTCCTTTCTTATCCGCCGCATGGCTAAGACTATGCCTACGGCTGCAGAACTCGAGGATAAAACGAGGCAGGTTTTGCACTTACCCTCGGTGCCCACTTCCCGAAGGAACCATTTGATGTACGGCCCGGGAAGGCCGTTCAATGCCACGAAGCCGAGACTCGTATCCTCAGTGATGCATGGCCCGCCGACCTATCACAGAACACGCAGCATCAATCTACATGTGAGCTCTGAAGGCTAAGCCACGAGCTTACTACTTCAGCTGCACGCCTACACTTCTCCTTGGAAACCTCAGCTGCTGTTCCTTGAATCTCCGGCACTTGATGTATGCGAGTTGTGAGGATTGAACCGGCGATCGGCAGCGAAACGGACTTACAGTCGATATTTCTAGATTCGATTACCAGTGGCACTGCGCCACTAGCCAAGATCTCTTGGACTTCGCGCAACTTATTTGCGTTTCCGGTGACAAATGCTTTGATTAAACGTGAAAACGGACTGGTGCATAGCTCTAGCACGTATCGACTCACTCAAGGTACCGACTGACATGGTTGATCTTGCAGCAAGGTGAGAGTGAGTACCAAGTGAGTCAATGTCGCGCCACAGAAACAATTTGCTTTAAACTTCAGTTTCAGCCCTGAACCCAATGGTGGGTTCTCGAAGCGCTTCCTCGTTTCAAATTGTAACGCCTGTCATTTAGCAACACTCATTTACATGGTGTGAATTGAGCCCAATTACGCATTACTCCCCAGAGCAATGGAACACTAGGCTAATCTTCGGCCGCTAAATCGAGCGCCCGTACCGTGAGGTCGTAAGTTCTCGGGATCAGGCAGGTTGTTATCGTTTGCCGGCATGACTGAAATTAGATTACATACTGGGGTATTTCATTGACTTTATTTCTAAAATCTCCTGTGAATTAAGACCAGCATAGGAGGCGATAGGGCATTGGCATCTGTTCCAAAAAGAAAAGCGGCGCGCCGGCGATCAGTGCCACGGCGCCTATCTCAAATGCGCATACGAAGAGACATTTGCGTCACTCGGCCCGCAGGCTCAATCGGGGGTTCCGACAGATCGTCTCAGAGCAGATAAGCTTTTTGGAAGCGAGCTCCGATTGATGGAAGCAAGAGCCTTCAATCATCTTGGGCGGTCATGCACTCTTTAGATACCCGATTGGAATGAATACATGCTGAGGTCATATATATAAGTGCGTCAGATCTTGCATCCGAGGTATTAAATGGCCGCTAGCTCGATAACCGTTCGTGTATTCTTGCCCTGATTTGATTTAGGAAAAAATTAAATGGGTTGAGGCCAGGTGGCCATGAAGGTTCGTTATCGCAGACTTGCGCTGTACTTTAGGGCAATGGGGCTCGTTGCCGACCAGTGAGATAGCCAATCATGCTCAGCTCAGCGAAAATGCGGTTTAAGAAGTTGCTGAGCGAACATGAGAGTAGCTCGCCAAAGTCTGAGAACAAAACGCCAGTCTAGGCGGTGTCTAGATCCCTCCACGAGTGAAGTGTGCCCAGTATACGGCTGGCCACCTCCGCCGACAGAATATTTCAATGTTTGGCGCACTTGACAAACGTAGATTGCTGGTTTTGGGTCCTGGTCAAGAAATCTGAGAGCACCTACATAGATATGCCTCAAAAACACAATATCCAGGACGTCTAGTAGGGTATTCTAGTTGGCGAGCACGGATACATGCGAGACGCTGAAGCTACTCGCATAGATGATCGCTGTTGCAAGTGGTGCAAGCGCCACGAAAGGCTCCGCCGATAGTGGTGGACCCGGAATCAGGGGACCTCGATCACCTCGCCGGGAGATAAGCTTTACCCCTCCCCACAGCTTCCCCGCACCTAACAGCGCGCATGCCCTACATAGCACAAACAACGTTTAGTAGACCGCAATGTTTTGCCTCCGACGAAAAACAGCTCCGTTGTTCCCTTCAAATATGGCTGCCCATGGCCGTTCTCAATAGTGAGCGCCCCTACGATGCTACCTCCAACCTTACCTGATGAGCTGGTCCCAGAAATACTCTGCCATATAATTCCCCCTCGTTTGCATGTTACACAGAGCCTCAAGAAGGCTCAATGGCCCGATATTAATAATCTGTCATTCACTTCACACCTTTTTCGTCGAGCTGCCATTAGCTGTTGGTTCTACTCGGTCTTTGTACGACAACCGTCCGACTGGGACACCATTGAAACCTTTTCATCCGTCGAACTAGTCAATGTTATTTCGTGAGTATCTGATAGCCCATTACTTAGTACACGTTACTTATATATATCGAGGTAGACGGCTACACGTCTTTGCACCTGCACTTGACCCCAAGGGGCTCGCTCGAATGGCTCGTTACGGACGACTTAAATATTTATCAGTAAACACGCACGTCCTTTGGTCTGAGTCTCTGGATAGCCCGCATCGATACCTAGTCAGCGACTTGGTGCCGCACTTGCCCTCGTCCTTGACGGAGCTTGAGGTGTCTTGCATGTCTCCAGAACAATGTCAACCAGGCCTGCTCTCTTCTATTTCAACCGCCTGCCCATCCCTCCAACACTTGGGATTCTACAGTGCATCATTAGAGTGCACCCCATGCGCCGACGAGATCACTCTGCCTTTCCCTATCCCGGAGGATTTTCCAACCGCCACCGATCTTGCTGTAAGTTTGCAAATGCTACTCTCGAAATCCAAAACCTATACTTACACACCTTTAGGTTGCACTTGCCGGCTCTCTGTCAAAACTCAAGAGCCTTCGTTCTCTTACACTGCCTATCCACCTTTCACACAAGGACATTTACGTTATGCACCTCGGTGGCGGTCATCCATTGAGGCGTTCGTTTAATGGCAACGATTGTCCACGCTGTGTCGCAGAGTATGGACCGAGCACGAAAGACAACGAGCAAGCAGTCGCTGACCAGCTCGGGCAGACTCTCCCGGCTCTTGAGAGTGTCTGTTTTGCTACATGGGTTTACGGAAATGGGAAGGGTGGTATGCCTTTTACACGTTCGTCAACAGGCAATGGCAAAATGAACCGAGGGGAGGTTTCGCCGTATGCTGAGACCCAAAAGTTGGACGGCGGTCCTTTGGAGCAGAGGATTTGATTCTGAAGCACGGACTTACAATGGACATCTGGAAATTGTGTGTATCGCTTACTCGCTGTATTTATTACGTTTTGGGCCTGGCAGCCTAAATGCATCATTTATTTATTATTGGCTTGATACGCGCTCACGTGATCGAAACTGTGCGCGTTGACGCTCTAAAACTCTACCTTCACAATCCTCTGCTCGTTAGGCTTCAAAGTGATGTCAGAAAAGAGCTTCGACTCATTATTTGACGAGCCCTATTTTTCTGATGATGATGCTCCATCGCAACCTAATGCCATACGTACCAGCGGCGATGCTTCCACAATCCCACCTCGAGGAACTACGATTGCGATTTGCCACGCGCCTCCCATACCAGGACTCTACTTTCATTCTCAGCTCCTGATAACGGAAAAAATGGAATCTTATCTATTGGACAGTCTGGAACAGCATGGCTACTTTGCGCGGCCCGATGTAAATCAGATCATGTTATTTGGCCGACCTCGCGATTTACATGCTGAGCAATGCAGTTCGGAGTCGAAAAGTGGTATCGCATCTAGCGTGTCCAATGGCTCATCGGGGCTTCCTCTCTTCCTTGAAGAACTTATCGCCGACCTGGAGCGCACCCTGACATCTCCACTCGTGCCGCTAAGTGTGCACGGCAAATTATTCACCCTTCCAGCTAAGGCGGGGCAGGCTAGACAGGCGATCCTCAATCGATACAACCCAGGGGAAGGCATCAAGGCGCATATTGATCTCCCCAACAGGTTTGCGGACGGCATTATTGTGTTATCGCTCGGGAGTGGGATTTCTATGGACTTTGCGCACGAGGGGCGGAAGGAAGGATTTACAGTTTGGCTTCCCCCTCGATCGATAGTAGTGCTAGAAGGAGAAGCACGGTGGGAATGGACACATGGGATTACCGCTTGCATGTCAGATTTGGTTGACGTCAGTACGGGAGTTGAGGGAACAAGGTTTGGCAGTGTAAGCCAATCAAAGAGCATTTTACACGGTGCATCGAGCGTGGCGGAGATTCCTCGGGAACTGAGGACTAGCATAACACTACGCTGGCTTTTACCCGGCGCGAATATTGTTGGTACAAAAGCGGAAAATCTTGGTGAGGGCGGTACGGGCCTATCGTCACCTTGAATATGCGTTCAGTGTCCTTTAGTTTGACGAGCAATCTTTCAAGCTCAATTTACTAGTCGCTTGTACCAGCATCAGATTCCTGTTTGTTATCTAGGTTGCTTTAACGGCAAAGATTGAGGCTCCTGATGCATACACTTCTTGTGGTGGCTTATGGGGTGTGTCATTTACTCATTCACTCATACACAAGATAGAGTTTTTAGGATTATGTACTATGGGAACGAGGCCAATTGGCCAAAGCTGGATTTTATGGTAGCTGTGAGATGTTGATTAAATATGTGTTGGCTCTGGGTTTAATTTGTACTTATTTGTCCCTTGCGGACTCAAATATCGTTGGCGCTTATTACC
Source organism: Ceratobasidium papillatum (assembly GCA_037042815.1). Classification (NCBI taxonomy): domain Eukaryota; kingdom Fungi; phylum Basidiomycota; class Agaricomycetes; order Cantharellales; family Ceratobasidiaceae; genus Ceratobasidium; species Ceratobasidium papillatum. The sequence goes on along the minus strand of JAYRCO010000211.1, from coordinate 11,682 downwards.
GACGTCTCGTTCCCGCCACCCACCACACCACTACTTACACCGACCAATAATGTTGATCAAAGTTAAGGTATGTAGACTCTTTTGCTCAACTCTTGCAAACGAGATACTGAAAATGCCTAACGTAGACTCTGACTGGCAAGGAGGTTTGTTACCTTTAGCACTCATCATCGAGACCACGCCTGACATCTACGCGTATCCAAAACAGATTGAGCTAGATATTGAGCCTGAAGATAAGGTCAGTATAATACAAAAAATACCAAGCGCGCAACTTAGCTCTTGCAGATTGCCCGTATTAAAGAGAAGGTCGAGGAGCAATCAGGTGTCCCGCCACCTCAGCAAAGGTTAATTTTTGGTGGAAGGCAAATGTTAGTACTGAACTCATGATACCCCGAACCAAAGTTCTAACAGCTCTTTTAGGAGCGACGATAAGACTGCGAAGGATTTTGGCATTACCGCGGGATCGGTGCTCCATCTCGTTTTGGCCTTGCGTGGTGGACAATAATATGTGACTCGTGTAGACAATGCAGACGGTTTTTACATGGCTCTATACGACAATGAATCACTTTAATCCTTTCTTCTCTACGCGCTGGAAACATGAATGAAAAGCCACAACCCTCCGACGCTGCACGTGACCTTTGTGTAACATTGCTAGCGCCGTTAGCGCCTGAGTAAGATCAACCACCGTCTGCATATCCTCCGCCCAGTCTACCCTCCTCTTGAGCTTGCTCCACAAAACAATCAACTCTTAACACAACATTCAATCGACGACTCTGTTCCAGAATGGATGGGGGCGTTACAGTCATATCGCCAAGTGCCCTGTCGAAGCGTCGTGTTGCCTACTATTACGATAGTGAGTCAAGTAGCCGGAGTTTGAGACTATACACGCTAACAGAGAATCAGACGATGTTGGGCTATACTCTTATGGAGGAGCCCATCCGATGAAACCATATAGGATGAGGATGACACATCACTTGGTTGCAGCCTACGACATGCTGCAGCAAATGGACATTTTTGTAAGTGACTACGCACTCAACCTCGTAAACACACCTAACTAAGCTTAGGAATGTTAAGCGGCCTAAACGGGCAACAGCCTTGAATATGACACAGTTCCACACGGACGAATACATTGATTTTTTGAGCAAGGTCTCACCAGAAACCGTGGAGGAGCTTACGGGCAACGGCACTCGATGTAAGATGTTACCATTCCATCACAGCATAAGCTAACCATAACTTGCACTACTCCTTCAGTTCTCGTAGGCGAAGACAACCCGGCTTGGGATGGACTGTTCGAGTTTTGTTCAATTTCTGCTGGTGGATCTATAAGTGAGCAACTGACGCCTGTTCCAATTAGATATCTGAAGCTAACCTCTCTACCAATAGGCGCAGCTCAGCGATTAAATGCAGGGGCGGCGGACATTGCGATCAACTGGGCTGGCGGACTTCATCATGCTAAAAAACGAGAGGCCTCCGGGTTTTGCTACGTGAACGATATTGTGCTTGGGATCCTCGAACTCCTACGGCATCATCCTCGAGTGTTGTACATTGACATCGACTGTCACCACGGTGATGGTGTAGAGGAGGCCTTCTATACGACAGACCGAGTATTTACTTGTTCAGTACACAAGCAGGTCAACTTCTTTCCCGGAACCGGTGACGTCCACGATCGCGGCTACGGCCCAGGAAGAGGGTATAGTGCCAATATCCCACTAATGAACGGAATCACAGACGAGCAATACAAATCAGTGTTTCAGCCCGTGAGTGTGTTGTGTCTTCTGGCTACACTGTTTTAACCCCAATGCTAGGTTATGTCTCATATTATTGAATGGTTCCGACCTGGAGCAATCGTTCTCCAGTGTGGGGCTGACTCGCTTTCTGGCGACAAACTCGGCGTATTCAACCTAAGCATGGAGGGGCACGCGGCATGCGTCCAGTTCATCCGAACCTTCAATATCCCCACAATCATCCTTGGCGGAGGAGGATACACAACGAAAAACGTTGCCCGTGCCTGGACGTATGAAACGGCTTGTGCTCTTGGGATTGAGCAAGACATTTCGCGGATGCTGCCTTACACCGATCACCTCGAGTGGTATGGTCCTCGCTACAGGCTAAGCGTAGAGAGCAGTAACATGCAGAATGACAACGACAGCGCTTACCTTGAAGGTGTTAAGTAAGTAGCTTGCTTTTCGTACAATGCTTCACTTACAGGGGTCGGCTGGTTAGGCGTAAAGTCTTAGAGGGGCTACGAGACCTTCCGTTTGCCCCAAGCGTTGGAATGCAGGAAGTCCCAAGGATGGACGTGGGCGAAGCCATCGGCTTATTGCCCGACGAAGAAGGAGAGGATGTTAGCGACATGGACGAAATCGACTTGCGACTTTCCCGTATGCACCATTTAGCACTGATTGCGGCAGAGACCTAACGCAAACACTTTGCAGATCACGTTAGAAACGCACACACCGTTCAGTCGTCCTCTACTTCCTCGTCGGGAGACGAACAGTCCGATTCATCTGGAGGTGAAGATGTTGGTATGGATGTTGCTCGTAACCGTCATGGAAGGTCCGGTCACAGAAACCCCTCGAAACGAGTATTTTTCAGACGGCAAGGCGAACTCTTGTGGGATTCCCAGAACATAAGGTCTGAGCTGGGTCGAGGTGGCCCGGCTATATGGAATGAGGATGATAGCGAAATCGTGCAGGCCCACGAGTCATCGTTTATAGACTTGGGAATGGGTCGCAAGAGGAAGTATACTGTTGGTATCATGGCGTCTTGGAAACCTGACGCGGGTGAGAGTTTGTAGCAAGGATCGGAGCATATATTTTGTGCAAGTTTTGTTTGTCGTAGTGTTATTTTGGACTGCTTTGCTCTGTGTGTATCGACACAGAATCACACGCCTTTACTTCATTAGCTCAATCATTTCGTAAGCTACACATAACAACATCACATGTCTTGACGTTTCGCCTCAGCCGGAATCGGCTATTAACTTGACCGGTGCCTCAAGCACAGCACGTTCCTACCTTGTCGACCTCGGGCTTATTTCTGGACACTGGATAGACACCCTCATTTGCCGCATCCCAACGGTCTATATTCTTCGTGCTACATATCTTGACATCCAAGATTCGGCTCACTGATCAGCCATGGCTAGTGGAATCACTCTTGATGACATCAAAGGCAACGCTCCCGATGACCAGAAGCAAATGTGTATCGACGTCTTGGATTTTTATGCGGAAATGCGGGACCATTTCGCGTATTCAGTGGGGAAAAGGCTCAAAATTGAGGAAGTGAGCGTTGGGGAAGTAGTTAATGGAAAGACTCGCTCGTTGGTTGTGTGCACAATTGCAGTAAAAGATGGTCAGCATTATTTACTCATCACCCTAAACAGTTCACTTTATCCGACAACTGAACATAGATATGCTAAACATTCTCGGGACGGTACACGGCGGCTGTACTGCGTAAGTAGAATATACCTCCAAGTTACTATTTTGCGGCGCTCAATTTAGTTATTCGGTCACAGTTACTTGGTTGATGTGTAGGTAACCTCAATCGTGATAAAATAGCGCATCGTCTAACCGAAGCTCTAACTCACAACAGCTGCACCTCCATAGCAATAGCAATAAGTCCAAAGGGACTGAAAAACTCTGAAGATTGGTGGGGGAGGACGGCAGTCAGCCAGGCCCTGAGCGTGGTGTACCATTCACCTGCACGGGCGTAAGTCGAATTTGAATCTCTCCATACCAGATATCCATCTGATATGGGAGACGTCCAGAGGATCGACGTTGAAGATTATCTCTGAGACGGTTGTTGTTGGTGGGCGAGCAGGTACCCTGAGATGCGAGGCAAGTCATTATCCCATTGACAAGACGGCTGTACTTACGGGCCGTTGCCACTAAAAGATTTGGGACTCTACCAAGAATGTTCTGGTTGCAACCGGAACTCATACTAAAATGCCCCTGCGTAACATGACGATTGGAAAGTTATAAATCTTGTTTACTGCTTGTACTCGGTTTCGACTGATGCCAAGTTCATATAATCACAACCTGTTGGTAAACGTGATAAGTATGCAGTGATTTTATGTAGCAACTGCAGGCCGAGTTTAATGGTACAGCAAACAGTATAACAAGGCAGCGCCTACAAATTTGGCATTGTTTATTCTAGATGGTCATTTTCAGCTCCTCCGACAAACGTTGTTTGCCAAGCTTCAGGGCTGATTACAGCATTACCCACTGTAGTGTGTAATATGGCGCCCGATCCAATGCGCTATGCTTTCTATGTTCTGCATCGCTTCTCCTGAACTCGGGGCCAATACTTATTTTAGAGACCTCGCCTTTGCGCTTTGCCTGTGTTCCTTGTCTGAAACTCGGCATATAACGATAATTGTTTGCTGTGCCAGCTTCGTAGAACTGATCCCTGCTCCTCTATTAGGCTATGTCGACAATAGGAAAGGATCGCTAAAGCTGTGCTTCGTACCTTCTGGGCGTAACTTGTTCGACTCACATGTTCGATCTCGTTGTGCTCGGCCGGCATGGACCCAGCCACACGCCGCAAATAAAAGGGCAGGTTGCAGTCCGCCATGATCCGCTACAACTTCATTCATCCTGCTTTACTGCAGCCATGACTAGCTTCATAGGACATCCAGCCGACATCGACGTTGACGCGACTGTCATCAATGACACCATATCCTCGTCTGGCAACTACTCCAAGGGCAAGGGCAAAGCTGATATCCTTGACGAGAACGCCCACAAGCAAAACATACAGATCGGCCCTGGTGCTACCAGCTCGTCGTTTGTCCAGCAAGAAGACTACTTTGCTACCAAGCGACCGTTTTGTGTACAAATCGGCGCGGACGGGTTAATCGGCGCGTTGACAGAACTTGATCGTCAACTCCAAGAGTCCGGTCGGCCTCGCTTATTGAGCCGTAAGAAACCCACCGAATGGCTGGGTTTCATGGGCGTAGAGATTAACCCAGGAGAGGTCGGGGCGGTTAAGTGAGTTATAAGCATTTTATCCTTGTTTGGTCGATTCCAATCCCCCTTTAGCCATGCAGGTCTACCCAAGATTCTCACTCGTCCGGGAACATACCCACCCTTCCCCTTCCGGTAAGCTTGCTCAACCTGTCAACATGCTCCGAGATTGACAAACGCAACATAGTAATTGGTGGGCTCGTACCTGGCAAGGAACTCGTGGAATTTCAGATACCACAGTCTTCTTCCAAGGTCTCACCGTTGTCCAGGCTGCGCTGAATCAAGTCGCCGTCATTTCGGATCCCCAAAACCGTATTTTTATTCTCCGTGGTGGAGGATTTGCAGCATTCGCCGTCCAAGGAACTTACGACGTCCTTGCGGTCATCGACCAAACCCATTTGTCTAACCATGTCAAGGACAAAGTGACTGGTGCAACCCTTGGCTGGACACAGGAAGTTACGATGCCTTCACGAGTTGGGAGCTCATCGACTAATTTTGTGGTTGCTGGGTTTTTGGATATACCCGCCAACAACGTGGCGGTACTCCAGCGAGGTGACGAGATGGAGCAAGTAGCGGCTGGCCAGCACTGCATCACCAACCCGAACGTGAAGCTTCGCGCACTGTTTACTTGCGGAGAGAATCAGATTGAGATGCCCACGAAGGGTGCGTCTTGCTCGCTGAATATTTGCCGATGTTCACTGAAATGTTTTTCTAGATATCTATACTCGTGATCAGGTCCCCGTCAGCCTCACAATCTACATGAAATGGCAGCTCTTGGAGCCCCTCAAGGTGGGTCAAATCCCTCTTCAAAGATCGTGACTGTATGCTGACTCCGGCCTTCTAGCTCACCACTCATGGATATACTAGTCCTTATGAGGCTCTCCGCGACAAAGCACAATCGATTCTTACCCAGATTGTTGCGCACTGTGAGTGTACAATGAGAGCGTTCAATATATGCTGAGCTAACATCTTACAAATCGTTCAGTGGACTACTCTTCCATGGTCAAGCAGCGTACGGTCGGTTCAGATCACATGGAGGATCCATCAGATCCTTCTTCCCCATTCTTGGATGCTCTGCGTACTCGTGCAATGGATGATTTACATGTCGCTGCGCTGGAATATGGTATTCTGCTGAAGGATCTTGGTGAGATATGACAGTCCCCCGTTATATTGGTGCTTTTGCTGATTGTCATTCAGCGGTCATTGATCGCCAGTTCAAGGGTGACATTGCCGCTACCATGGATAAACTCACTACGCGTGCCCTGCAAGCACAGGTCGAAGCGGCCAACGTCGACAGGGAGAACTCCAACAAGGTCAAACAGGAACAAGGTGCACTTCAAGTGGCTCAAGTTAAAGCTCAAGCTCGCAAGGTGAGTGCTTCATGATATCTGGCTACGCTATCTTTAACATACTTGTTTATTTCAGACGGAAGCTGAGGCACTGGCGTTTGCGACCATTACAGCCGCGAAGGCAGATGCAGAGGCACTCACTATTGCGGCCGAAGCTAAAGCCGCGGCAACCAAGTTGCAAGCACAGGCAGAGGCTGAAGCCGTTTCAGCACGCGCAAACGCAGACTCGAGCGTCAATGACATCTTCGCGCGCGAGATGGAGGTTCGTCGTGTGGATGTGGAGCGTGTTCGTGCATTCGGGTCCCGTGCGGTATTCGTACCATCTGAAACTGGCGGAGTGTCTAGTGGAGGGTCGGTTGGGAACGCGTTGATGACGGGGATGGCGATGAGGATTGGTCACGATGAAGCCACCGCCCAGGGCAGGAGGTAAACAGTGATTGAGAGTTGGCGATATCAATGTAGCTTGAGGTTCCAAGATGACTTTCCTTAAAATCTCCTTTGATTGTTTGTGTCCGATATATACCAACATACAATACCTAATGTACAAAGCAGTGTAACAGTATTACAAAAAACCAGTCTCTACTCCATGCGACTCTTCTTTCTTGGTGGTTGATGTCCAGGGACAGGTCCGGCTGCCCCTGCCATACGATTGAATGCGTAAGAGCCACTCCCAGGCCTTGATTCAGCCGCGTGGCTGGCAGTGAGTGCTGGTGGTGCATTTGTTAAGGGGGCTTCATCTTGTGTCACTCGGCGAAGCGGGTAGGATACGCCTTCGGGAAGGTGTGCAAATGCACTATTCTCACGATAAGTGGGCCCCAAAGTCAGCTACATGATGTTTATCACTTACTTTGCAGTTGGTAGGGGCTCTTCGCGAAACCATGGGTGGGCTAGAGCACCTCGTGCATCCAACCGACGGATAGGGTCGTACTCGAAGAGTTGGGTCATGAGATTATATCCAGAATCAAGCGATCTAGAACGCTGCCGATACCACTGGCTAAACTTGTTTTCTTGCCTAGAGATTCTCTTATCATGAAAGTATAATAATTGTAAAAACAGCCTACCTCTCGCACATCAAGAAATTCTTGTATTCGGGCATTTGGCTCAATCCAGGCCATTCCTGTTCTATGAGAAAATGAATAGTTGCAGCAACAGGCGGTTTTACAAGCGCTTACCTGATGGTGTGCCGAGCACATCAAATATCTTCGTGAGCTGGTCCCGTTGAAAAGGAACATTCTTCTTTGCATCTAGCTTGGCTTCCTCTCCCTTGAATATTGGACGTAGCGCGAGTAATTCCGCAAAGATACATCCAATTGCCCAACAATCGATTGCCTTTGTATAATGCCTAGCTCCAAGTAGTAGCTCTGGAGCACGGTACCAAATCGTGACGACGACCTTGTCACCTGAGAACAAAGGCTGCAGTGGTGCACGAGCTAGTCTAGCCAATCCAAGATCGCCTATCTTAACCACTCCTCCTGAGGCATATAATGGTAATTCGTTTACTGAAGTGGCAGGCATGGGTCTAGCGGCCGTAACAAGGATGTTGGCAGGTTTGAGATCGCGGTGTAGAATGTGGGAGTTGTGGAGATATAATAAACCATTCAAAAGCTGGAATATGAACGATTTGAGGACGGGTAGAATAATTGCTTGATGAAGGGTTTGCGAATGGTGGTGAATGATTTGCTTATTGGCGGGTCAATCGTGACTTCGTTTAATAACCGAGGTAGGACATACTAAAAAATCGTGCTCGGCGTATTCAAAGACCATAAATATTGATTTTTCCTCTAGCATGACCTCCCGAAGTACGATTATGTTCTCATGTCTCATTTCCCTATTAAGCTAGGCGTTGGGTAAGTAGTGCACAGAGTATAGAGATAAAACCTACGGCAATTTCACGACACGCGCTTTGGCTAATTCCTGTGTATGTTATCACTTCTCCCTCCTTGTCAGGCTTAAACTTTTTGATGGCATAGACACCTGCTGAAGGACCTGTGGTAATGATATTGCCATTGGAGTCTTTTGCCTGAGCCTTATACACACGGCCGTATGTCCCAGAAGAAATAAATCCTAGAATGTGATATTTCGCGTTGACTAGGATACGAGCTGCGTCTCTGCGTGCTCGGTAGGCGCGCATGGGGTCAACTTGTGGAGGCATGTTGACGGATGTGGAAGGAAAGACATGCGCATGGGCAAATCATGTGTCAAGAAGCTGATGTGGCGGTGCTACCGAACAAGGCTCAAGCAAGCGCTCTACGTCGTCTTGGCAGGGGGAGTTATATGCGCTTGTTGATATTGATTCAATTGCTGTCACCACAAAAAGGGCATGCACGAGGTCTAGAGCCATATATAGAGGCGGACGCTGAGAAAACAATGATTACGCCCCTCCAATGTCTTTCCCCCTCGTCTTTTTGATCGGGCTGAACGCTGTTTCTTTTGTCACTGGCTTGCCAGCGGGTGGATCAGGTGGATCCCGAGGAGGCTCGTCAGGCGGTTCCAGAGGAGGCTCGTCAGGTGGTTCATCCGGGGGCTCTTCAGGGGGCTCGTCTGGAGGTTCAAAAGGCTCTAGCGGTAAGCTTCTTTACCTTCTATCTGAATCCTGCTGAAGAACGAGTATACCAGGCTCTGGGTGGTCCTCTTCACGAAATAACGGACAACGATCAAACACGGGTCCATTAAGCAAGGGCGCTAAGATCGCATTGGCCATCATTGGTGGTAAGCTACCAGCCAAGTTCACTACATGTGCGACTCTCGCTGAATATTCTAGGTATTATTGCGCTCATAATCATCGCAATTCTTATTCAGATGCTTATAACCCGAATTCGAGCACGTAGAGAGCGAGTAAGAGTTGTTTTTTCTCCAGTAACATACGGAGCTGATGAACTATATTCTAGCGACACTCAAAGGCGTCTGAGAAGCACTCGTCAGTTTCTTCTTCTCGTAGCTCAGCCGATGGCCCCGCCGACATGTCACACAACCCCGGTCATACACAAGCTGCTGTTCACTATATACCACACCCAACCACAGCATCTGAACTGACTTCGGCGGTGATGGCTGGGGAAGGTTCAGGGGTCGGGCACGGCCAAGAAGGGGCCGGGGATGGCTCTCGTGGAGGGGTTGGGGCCGTTGTCTGGGATGCTCGTGCATTGGCCACTGTATCCAAGGGGATGAGCAATCGAAACTCTGGCCCAATGAGCAATACAGTTGAGCAAGTCAGTCGGCTAGTCCATATGATCTAAAAATCATACTAATTGACCTCCACCTAGCCTTCTGCGTTAGTTAGCATACCAACTCCTCATATGACTTGATATGATTTACGTAGTTCATGTTCGGACTTGCGAGTTTACTCCATCGGTTTCAATTTTGACCTGGGTTTCTGGTGTTGTGTTTCTAAGTAGGTCATGTCAGGACCTTGAGCATGAGTATTTGCATTTGCCTGGTTAACTTTCGCCTGTCGTGTATTACATATTCAATGCTTTCAACGTGGTTCATGACGCATATGTGACCAAATAGGCCGCAATTCGAGGCAAGGTTTATCGGGCGAAAAAAAAACAGACAATACTTTCTACTGGCGTGAACAAATTTTACTTTTTTTTAAGTCTGGTATGCTACTAGAATAGTATTCCCGTACCATTTCTAGTCATTTATTATTGATTAGCACAGGTCTTTTTGCTAGTCATTGCCACCAGCTTCGATCATTGTCAAACCATGATGTGGCAGTACACCCGGATAAAGAAACGCCTTCTGTTCAGGGCAGATTGAACCCCCGGAAATCAAGGACCATAAATGACAGAATCGGCCTTGGAAGTTCACTATCATGTCCTTCTCTCCTCTCCTTCTTGTGCTGGGCGCCGCTTCCCTCGTTGTAGCCTTGCCATCCGGCGGTTCGGGAGGCTCCCGAGGCGGTTCCAGTGGAGGCTCCAGAGGAGGGTCGAAAGGCGGGTCATCGGGCGGGTCGTCAGGAGGTTCTAAGAGCTCATCTGGAGGCTCAAGCAGCAGTAGTAGGTTTTTTGAGCTAATCCAGGTCATGCATTAATCTAAAAACAACGTAGGCTCTGGATATAGGTCCAGTAATTACCACAGTGGATCAGGCAAACCGCTGAGTCCAGGCGGCAAGATTGCGCTCATAGTCGTATTCAGTGAGTGGACAAACAAGTTCAAGAGCACCGAAAATTCTTAAGCGATCACGAACACAGGTATTCTTGGAGCTGTGATTCTCGCGGTTATCATCTGGATTGTCGTCATAAAGCTCAGAAAGCGTAGGAGAGAACGCGAAATACAAGTCAGTGCTGTGGTCTGAACATTTTACCCGGGCGCTTATCGGTTGCCTAGGACGCGTTGATGCCTGAAAAACAAACACTCGCGTCCTCAGGCCGGACCTCGCTCGACGAGCCTTCAAACTTGTCGTACAACCCCGGACACACACAGGCTGCTGTTCATACAGTGTATAATCCTACTTCTAATGCCGAAATGACTTCGGCAGTCATGGCTGGCGAAGGTTCAAAAGCCGGCCATGGTGAAGAGGGTGCCGGAGACGGTTCGCGCGGTGGCGGCGTGCCTGTCGTATGGGATACTCGTGCACTCGACGCTATATCTCGTGGGATGAGCAATGAGGCTCACCATCAGGGGCATTCCGTCCCTGAATGCGATAGCACGGCTGACAAGGTACGCCGCTTCACTCCTCATACGTCAATCACCCCATTGATGATGTTGCCTTATAGCCACTAGCTTCCTTGTCAATGCCGGTTCCAAATCCCACGTGAATAGGGGTAACAAAAGGATCTCCAGCTGCTTGAATTTTGTACGATCGTTTTTGTAAATCGGTCTCAGTTGATCTGTTGGATATATGCTATCTGTAACTTCCTCCGCTTCGAATATACCCCGATCGCGTTACACTATCATACACGTGTATTTGGTTCGAGAGTTAGTTAACATTTAAGCACAAGTTTCGGCGTAGGAGAAAGCTCGGAAAAATACAGGATGCAGGGTGGCGTTACATGATTCACTAGCGTACAAATTAAAGCATATGCAAGACGGAATTCATACTAATCAATTCCCCACATTCATCCCTTGTTATGCCCAGGGCTAAGGTTCCTTGCTTCATCGGCGCAAACCAAGATGACCACTCGATTTGCTCCAACGACGGAACAGCTCTCGCCAGGGTAGAAGACGCCAGTTCCGCCCGTCGTAGTGCTTCAGGCATCGCATCCGTGCGGCACTGCGGACAGTCTGATGCCCATGGGTCGTATCGAACAGTGTTCCGTACAGCTACAAGTTCGTGCGTCCCCCAGTGCATTAAGACTGAGCCTCGGGAGATCGTAAAAACTCCGGTATAGAGTTTGCGAAGCTTTGGCAACCGAGCGAGCGTCTGTGTCATTATTTCC
>JAYRCO010000210.1:0-38546 GCA_037042815.1 Ceratobasidium papillatum | reverse complement strand
GAGTGCGGTCATTTCAGACAATGCTCCCGCTCCCAAACCCCGCCCCCGACGCACGCCTACTACGCCGTTCATGTCGGCTCCCATTCCCATATCGGCTCCTATTCCCATATCGGCTCCTAATCCCTTGCCTGTTCCCAACTCCATATCTACTCCCAACTCAGCCCCTGCCGTAGCCGTGATGTGGCGCGGCATTCTCGTCGGGTCCGGCGAATACGCTGCGATTCAATCGGCTGCTGCCCAACAGGCCAAAACTGGGGTCCCGGCCAACCAATCCCCTATGTTTAAGGATTTGATCGACAACCTGGCTGCCGACCCCGCATATGATCCGTCTTCCGAGCCCATTCCTGATCCCGACCCCCCTATTCCTGCCCCTACTCGTGGTCGCGGTCGCGGTCGTGGCGGTGGTGGTCGCGGTGGTGGTCGCGGTGGTAACCGGGCTGGCGCTGCTGGCGCTGTCATCGCTTCTGCTGGCGTCGTCGATCCCGTTGCCCCAGCTGACACGCTTTCCGACTTGGAGGTTCCGAATGCGAAAGCAAAGGCAAAAGTGAAGCCCAAGCCCAAGCCAGCGCCCAAACCCGAACCCGAATCCCAACCCGAACCTGAGCCTGCAGACAACAACCCCACTGCTACGGGTGAGGAAGACCTCATCGACAACGCGCAGACAGATGTCACAATGGACGAAGTATCAAGCCGTACTGCTACAAAGCGTGGGAAGGGTAAACAAACGGTCCCAAGGAAGGGGGTTAAGAAGGCGCCGGCCAAGGCCAAGTCCAAGGTACGTGGTCGTCGACTCGTGTTTGTTTTTCTACTCACGCATGCACGCATTGTAGACTGCGGTTGCTGACGCTTCTGCCGCTCCTATCGCTCCCGATGCCCTCGACGTACACGATATCCCTGTTGCGCAGCCTCGTCGCACCGCTCGCGTGACCCGCAGCACCCTTGCGGCTAAGGCCAAGTAGGATATCGGGATTCGTGAAGCTTGCCCCCGCAAATGGACTTTTTTTCTTCTTTTTTTCTTATCTCATTCTCGAATGTTTACGATGCCGATGCTTATGACGCTGATGTTTTTTGATCGCCTGTTTCTTGTTCCGATGTTAATTACGCTGAGATTTCCGCACGAATATACAATTCTATTTTCATATACGCACTTGCAGTAAAGTCCATGAATGGAATAAGTGAAAGTCCTAGACGGACACGAGTAAAGTGCAGGTTCGGGACACTGGACAAAGTCCATGGACTGGCCAGAAGTGCAGACAATCCACTTACGTAAGCTCTGTACTGAACTTGGAAAGTCCTGCGCGGGACTTCTCTTAAGTCCGCTGGAATTGCCCGAAGTCCACAAAAAGTACATTTCAGGACTTTATCGGCCATTTCTGGACTTCCGTGATTATGTAATATTGGAAATAGATAAAATTTGAAATCTAATCTGGACTTCAGGTGTTCCAGAGAGGCACCGAAACGAAGTCCATATCAGGGTTTTTATTAAGTCCCCGCACGGACTTAGGTTAGGTCCGCTGACTTCCCTTAGTGGTCCTCTAGTAGCGACGCTACAGAACAGCCGAATACACTACTAAGACCAGAAGATAGAGCGGGCTCCCATGATGTACGCCATAGCGTCTTAGACATTGCTTGGTTGTATGCAGAAAGACACGCAGAATTGGTGCCAAGATGCAGCCTGAGAGCTCTTCTAACACAGTTTGCTGCACCTGGGTTCCAGGGGTCTAGAACGGCACAGAGTCGTAGTATAGCATGTTTTTCTTCCTCTTCAGCTGAAAGGTTTGATAGGTCGTCGAGCGCGGATACAACACATGAATCCCAGGTGCGGCTATTCATGCGAGTCTCCCAGCTAGCTATCCGCCGAGTAAGCACAGAGAAGATAGTCAAGCACAAGAAGTAGCAATTGTATCGCTGCAGCGTATACACACTGCATGGTCGAGTATTCTGTATAGCGTAGCATACCGCAAGAACGTCAAGTATGTCGAACTCTTGTCCAAAATCGATTTCAGCGATTAGCTCTGAGTCGGCCCTAGCTGATGCGTGCTTATCTACGGAGAACCACTGGATGAGATCAAACGCGCCGCATCCAATAGATCGAATTGCGTCTGTGTACGACCCTTCTCCCATGCGCTCTACTCGACAAACGGCTCCGTCTATGAGCTTGAGCAGTAGATATTCATGATAAAACGGCCCATGTAGACTTCGGCGTTGCTCAATTGACTGGAAGCTCGTAGTGGATGACTGCTGATCGATGTACCACTGGGTGACCGGACAGCTTCAATGGTACCACCGCTTATCAAATTTCATGGCGATTATACGTTCGCGGTTTCTTGATCCAGACCATGTGAGCAGGCGCCCGGAAAGCATACTCGACGTAGCGAGGGAGCTGACGAAGGGGTCGTCAAGCTTGCGATTCTCTGGAGAAAAAGGGGAGAATGAGTGGAAGAGATTCATCGCTTCGATGAGTCTGCTGGAACTAACGAATAAGCAGAACGTTAGTGACGATGTTTGGGCGGACATAATGTATTCGACAGTTACCGAATGAAAATATAATTAATAATCGGTGTTAATTTAGGCTGGGATTGTAAGAAACGGGTATAGATGGGAAAATATGAATACATGGTGTCGTAGCTGAAACTTAAATACCCTCGCTCGGGTCCCGATTGACAGGTGTGCACAGCTTTGAGTGGCCACTCCCTGGCGAGACCAGACACCGGACATCAAAATTACGGACTGGTCGTCATATAAACAAATGACGGCTGATTAATTTGGTGAAATTTCCCCCGTGGGCATCTTGTGTGTTTCGTCCTCCTCGGTAGCCATCAGCTTCCTGAAGGTAGCGCAGCCATAATTTGAAGATTAAGCTTTGTCCCGAGGTGAATATTTGTAAATCAAAAGCTGGTGACTCACAATCCAACGTGGCATAATGCTAGCCCATAACAATTCTTCTCAGCTGAAGCGCACTTAGTCTTTTTTCAGGCCGGCCGCCGCTACCACGAGGGACAGCGGTAGGTGTTTGCTGAAGATTTGAGTGAGACGCATAAGGTAAGACTACATGGGCAAACTCGAATTCGAGCCGAAAATCCTCTCACATATGGGCAGCGTCAACTTGGTTCAACCATTACACATTCACAGCAAAACTCCCAATTGTTTGGCTCTGCATGTGTGCCCCTATGCCACGTAAATAACTGCGCCGCATCTGAATTACACTTCGCGAGCCCGATCAATACGTCAAATTCACATCGGGGTGTATACATATCATTGTAAATACTTCATTATTAAACCCTATTTCGGTCCGAATCGAGATTGCTCATCTATTCGCATCTTTTAGGCTGCGCTTGACACCGCGTCCATGGTATCGATCACCGCCCTCCACGCGACAGGTGACAGGAACATCTGCGCATGGTCTAATCCCGCCAGATACGTGGCCAAGATGTTCGGTTCTCCGTCGCATCGCGTGGGTACGAGTGCCGAAGGATGAGGTGTCGGCGGCATGAAGGGCCATGGGTCGGTTCCTTCGTCGGTCGGAGGTGGAAGACCTGTCAGGTACGTCCATATTGCTGGGGCGTCTAGGATGATGTCTTTTCCGCTTAGTATGACTGCTACTCTTGGTTTTCCAGATGACTCGTTTTCGTCTTGGCCGATGGTCGCGAGGTCCTCTTTCCAGAGTATGTTTTCTGTCCAGAAGAAGTGTCTAGAAAGTGTATGCGCTACGCCTGGATCTGTACATGCAAAATAGTAGAGCTCGTGTTCATTTGCGGCTTTCGGGGGACGGTAGAGAAAATTTCGGGCAACTGAAGGTAGGTGGAGTAGGATTGATACAGGGTCCAAAAGTACTAGAGATGATGGTGGGTGGAAATCACTGCCAGGCTTGGGCTTGACTAGAGCTGTGGCGAGACCTGTTCCGTACGAGTGTGCTGTGATCGAGTATTCTTCTATGCCATGATGCTTGAATATTGTTTGAATCGAGTTCCGGAAGGTGGATTGGGAAGGTGGAGCCGGCGTTAAGCGGGATGAGATGTACAACAGGTCAGGGACTATGATTGGGGCTTCTGGGTGCTTCTTGGCGTAGGATAGGAGCAGGGGTGCGTATGGGAATAAACCGATGCCGATTCCGTGTAAGAATAAGAGTGCGGGGTTCGGTGAAGATTTATCTTGGCGAAGAGGAGGGCGATACCAGTATGACTGAGTCTCGGATGCAGACCTAGAAGAGAAAAGGGTATATGGACGCGGTGGGAAGACTGGGATAGGGGCTGTGTAGTGTCTGAATCCTGAGAGATAGAATTGGAGTGCGACGAGTATGTCGACGACCATAACAATCTAAAATCATTCAGCATCGATACTCGCACGAATGAGATACTCACCATGTACCACACAAACGGCCTATGATACACCACTGGATCATC
Organism: Ceratobasidium papillatum; assembly: GCA_037042815.1. Classification (NCBI taxonomy): domain Eukaryota; kingdom Fungi; phylum Basidiomycota; class Agaricomycetes; order Cantharellales; family Ceratobasidiaceae; genus Ceratobasidium; species Ceratobasidium papillatum. Next base: position 34,143 of record JAYRCO010000210.1, on the reverse strand, counting down.
ATAGGTAAGTCGAATGCTCTTGATACTCTCGTTTCGACCGTCCGGGATCTCTCGACCGAGGCTTTCTTCTAAGATGCGAATGCATTCATCTAGTTCCTCCTCAATTTCAGATTCTATTTCCGAGGCGGAGAAGAATCCCCAAAGGAGCCAGTCTTTAATGTTTTCCTTTCGGATGGTTGTGTCGGTCGAGGTGGAGGGGAGCTGCCACCCCCGTACAAAGTCTTCTGGGTCGGGGAGGTGTGATTTACATCTGTTTAAGAGTTCGGAGCGGGCGGTACGGGATAGACGGGGTGGATGAGTGGCTGGCTGATATATCATTTATATAAGTTTGAACTCGTGGCGTGAAACGATTTTACGTACTTTTTGGAGGTGGGGTTTACGTGGGAGGAAGATGAATAGGTAGAACGTGCATTCGAGTAGAGAGGAAAGGTTCAGAATAATATAGGATTTGAGCGGGTATGTTGATGAGAAGCAGGCTAGGAAGAGGTGCACGAAAGAGAGCGGTGTAACAGATCTAAGTGCATAGATTAGAAAACGGACGATATAGTGCTCGAATGTCGAAGTTCCGATGAACATTATTGCTCAGGAATTCGGTGTAAATAGGCAATCCAAGGGGATAACCTCTATAGTAGGACGTTTACGGTCTAGGAGTCGTCGAAGCCACTCTACTCAGATACCACAAGAAAACACGTTGGGGATCAGTCAGGACTGCGGGTGAAATGAGGCAAGATAGGTGCATGTATTGGGGTGATTGGTCAGCTATCGTACAAAGGTAGCTATCCGAGCAGAGGACCGGAGAGATAACGTGGAAAGTCAAACCGCACAGTAAAGCTTCAAGTTCCAGACTCCAAGCTCAGGCCGTCATAGAGTCGAGGTGAAAAGCAAAATGACACTGGGCGCTTAACTCGTCATGAGTCAGCGCGAGATTGGCAATCGCACCACAGACACTGCTCTCAACTCCGACAACCAGCACCAAAACCGCGCGGTAGTTTCGTAGCGGCACCAACAGAATCTTTACTCGTGCGGTGTTCAAGCCCACATTTGTCTACGTCGTTTGCTAACCTTTTTACACGCAATCAAACCAACTTTCCCTATGATGTCCACAGGCTCCAAACGTCCGCTTCCCCACGATCACGATTCGCCTTTGCCGTATGGCAGTGATAGCGATACCAAGCGCAGGCGGGACTCGGAGTATAGGGAGCGAGACCATAGACGGGGAGATAGTCGTCCACGAGACCGAGAGAGGGAGCGAGATAGGGATAGGAGGCGTGTGAGGGACAGGGAGAGAGATAGAGATAGACACGGACGCGGTGAGCGAGACCGGGAACGGGACCGCGAGCGTGATCGGAGGCCTTCTGTAGAGCGTAGGCATCGGGACCGGGGCAGAGATCGCAGTCGCGAGCGGCCTTTTCATCGGAGCAAGTCGCCTAAACCTGTTTCGCACCCTGGAAAGGATGAGGAGCGCGAAGAGGGAGAGTGAGTACATCAATTAATTACTTGGAACGCAACTAACTTGTTATGCAGGGTATCTCCCCCTCGATCAGACGCTCCACCAGCGGACCAAAAATCGGCCCAGTCCGAGCCACAAACGACCACAGCTCAACAGCCCGAAGCGGACATGCAACTCGACCTCGCACCGTCCCCACCTCCGCTGGAAGACCTTATCGCCCAACGACGTGCTCGACGACAAGCGATCTTGGCCAAACATGCTGCAGCTACCACAGCGCCCGTTCCGGCTTCACCTGCGTTATCGTTGAGTGCTTTGGCATTAGGAGCAGGAAGTAATGGAGCTCCTCCGACGCCTATTCCTGCTCATATTTTGGAAGAAGTACAGGCTAGCATTAGTCGACGACCGTCTGATACGCCCGAGCCGATGTCCGAGGTTGGAAATGAGAGGCCAGCGAGTCCTGGGACGGAAAATGGTGAGCTTCGTATATCCCTCATTTACACATATTAATTTTGGTTTGATAGGTCAAGCGACGCCCGCAAGCTCAAATGCGAACGGCACCTTCTCCTTGACGAAAGCCAACGGCCAAACTGCACCGACCATCGACACTGATCTTCCCGCAAATGGCACAGACGACGCGATGCAGGTTTCGGCAGCCGAATACGACCCCACCTTTGACTGGCGTGAAGATCAGGCCCGTCGAGCCGCACACAATCATGAAAACGAAGTAGCAGATGGGATTGGGGAGAGAAACGAGCATGGCGGAACCGATGTTGTGGAAGAAGAAGAGGACGAAGATCTGGATGACATGTTCGCGGTAGGAAGCCGGAAAATCAAACTTAGTGCACCTGTACGTCTATCATTTTTATCATTTAACGCAGCCACTGATTCAGTTCCATAGAAAAACGCGGGCGCTCCAGCCCCTATCACGGCCCCTGGCGCGGCCCTTAACATGGAAGCGGACGACCCGGAAGGGTACTACCAGATCATCCTCGGCGAGATGATCGACAACGGGCGATATCAAGTCTTTTCGACGCTCGGCAAGGGAATGTTTTCAGCCGTCGTTCGTGCGCGGGTTGTAGAAGATCAACGAGAGGTGGCGATCAAGATTATTAGGAGCCAAGAGAGCATGTACGTTTCTTCGTTGGTTTAAAGTCAAATACCAGACTGACGAGATGGGTGATAGGTACAAGGCCGGACAAAAAGAGATACAGATATTGAATAAGCTCGCTGCTGCTGACCCGGATGATAGGAAACACCTCATTCGACTAGAGAGGACGTTTGAGCATCGAGGACATCTCTGCCTCGTGTTCGAGTCGCTCAGGTACGTCATATCATGCCTTTCCCCATCTTATTTTGCTGACGTTTGGTAATAATAGTATGAACCTCCGGGACGTGATCAAAAAGTTCGGAAAAGACGTTGGTCTCAACATTCGTGCAGTACGGGCATATGCGCATCAGCTATTTTTGGGCCTTTCGTTATTGAAAAAGACGAACATAATGCACGCGGATATTAAACCGGATAACATTCTTGTACGTCTTTTCTTCTCCAGTTTTCGACAGTATATTCATCAGGATGTAGGTGAGCGAGAACAAGACGGTGGTGAAGATATGCGATCTCGGTTCCGCGTCTGACGTATCCGAGAATGACATTACGCCGTACTTGGTTAGTCGGTTCTACAGGGCTCCGGAAATTAGTACGTATCCATTCACATTCCTCTCTTCGTCCTATCTCATCTCAATTCCCTAGTTATGGGTCTACCATACGACGCCTCGATCGACATTTGGTCTATCGGATGCACCTTGTACGAACTGTTTACAGGAAAGATCCTCTTCCCAGGCCGAACGAACAACCAGATGTTGCTTCACATGATGGAACTCAAAGGCCGGTTCAATACCAAGATGATTCGAAAAGCCAAGTTTGGGTCCACGCATTTCGACGATACGGGTGCGTTTTTGAGTTTGGAGAGGGATAAGATTACGGGTGGGGTACGTCATTCCTTTCCTACACCTGTGTTATCTTCCGAAACTAATTTTGGGGGACAGGACGTAACGCGCAAAGTCGTGGTCTCTAAACCGAGTCGAGACGTCCGAGCTCGAATCCTTGCTGCGAACGGAGGAAAGGTGGCCGACGATGATTCGAAGCTGATGATGAGTTTTGTGGATCTGATTGATCGGTGTTTGACGCTTGATCCGGCTAGGCGGATTACGCCCAAGGAGGCGTTGATGCATCCGTTTGTGAGGAACTGAGTGGGATGGAGAACAGACGGGGGTTTACGAGAAATTACGGGTGGATCATTGGTTGAGACGTTTGAAAAGATTGTTTATAGTTTCCATTTAATATAACGTCTGGCTTGGTGTTGGTGCAACTAGTCGATTGCGCAGCTCATTAACGCCGTGACGCGCAAAGGTATCAAGCCTTTTAGGTCCCATAAATAGTGTGCCAAGACCATTGTCTAGATTGGTGATGGTTTTTGCCCTACTGTGACGTCGATGGGCTGGTGAAAGCGTCTTGACATGCTATGGCTGCCAACTAGGTAATAACTCTGGGAGCTAAATCGCAATGCCGCCAACCCATAATTAAACCAAGGCCATTCGTAGATAATATCCACAGTGAGTACGCCTGAAATGCGCCAGGGTGCATATAGCCCATCAACAGGAAAATAGAAGAAAACGGCTGCGAACGGAATTTTTGCGCTTTTGGTTTGCTGGTACCATGGTGCTTGTAAACAGACGAACATTCGACGCTTTCTTAAACGTGACTCCAGGCTGTCACTGTATTTGCGGGTCGGCAACCGCCTAGTACACGTAAGCACATGATGTCTAGGTCGAAATGTCCAAACAGTTGGCAATACCGAGGTCGAGGCATGTTTGCACGCACCACGAGCTCGACACTCATCTCATCCTTTTGCGGCTTTTGTACATAGACCAAAATACATTGAAAACTCGGGGCGAGGGAATGTTCTGAACCAAATTTCTATATCTGTCCTAAATCGTTAATTCAGACTAGAAAATATACAACCCGAGCCTGAAAAAAAAAATTGCTCAGAACGATCCCTTCTAGAAGTTCGTATGGGTGCAATGGTGGGGATTCCAGGTGCTAGAATGAGCTGATGTGGAGGTATTCTCGTATGCAAGTTTGCGAGTCCTTTGCGCTTATATAAGCAAACATGCACCAGTAATCTTTGCCACGAGAGGCTGTTGGGCGCTGAGCTAGCCAAGCCGCTGAAATGCTGGCTGAGCCATGGGATCAGGTGGTGGCGACTGTCCAGCAGTACCATTGTGACCCAATGAGGCTTGTCAAATGGTGTTCTGCCAGTGAAAATCTAGTGGCTGCATATAGTGAGCTGGAAGTTCAACACTGTACCGTGTCTAGCCTCCAAATTCATCATACACAGCTGCTTCACTCTTCAGACTCAGTTTGCAGATAGATCAGGTGAGTTTTATCAAAAAACATGAACGCAAATGTCTTCCATGGTCCTCTAAGTTCGACTAATGCGCCCACTAAAAGCTATTCTATTTAGGTATTTCAACACAAACGCTTTACCATAGCTCTTTACCGTAGGATGTACATATGCGAATCATATACAATACGTGGCTCTTAAACTGCGACCTGCGCGCAGTGATCAAGGTCTTAACTATGGGTATTTATGTTTGTTTAGTCACGTAATCTGGACAGACTTCTCCTATGAGCTACAGACCCCCACTGTATTGGGTGGAGTTCGGAAACGTCAATTTTTGGCAGAGTGGTTGGTCACTACTATCATCGTTTACGTGCAAGGCGCGATTCTGTTCGTACACTGGGTGTCTATTACTGCGCTTGCCAAAAGTTCGTGCCAGTCACATGATTTGAGTTGAGTTTCAGAAACGGTGTTTTGACGATATCTCAAGTACTGAGATACTTACTAGAAATCTAAGTATATATCTGGACTCCTGTCGCTTGCGCGAGCGTTTCTATGTATATATAAATTAAATACCATCAATTCTGGACACATACCACGTCAAGGGGGGTTTACCCCTGAATACACAACAGCTAAGACACTTGCTAGCGTCTATAAGAGCGAGGAGATTGATTGTAGCTATAAGAACGCGTACGCAAAATTTCGCGTTAATAGCTTCACTGCAGCCCGAGATATAACCCAGGCATGTATCCTCAGGGGTAGGTTCAGATGGCGTATGAGTCGTATCTCGGGCTGTAGTGAAGCTACTAACGCGAAATTTTGCGTACGCGTTCTTATAGCTACAATCAATCTCCTCGCTCTTATAGACGCTAGCAAGTGTCTTAGCTGTTGTGTATTCAGGGGTAAACCCCCCTTGACGTGGTATGTGTCCAGAATTGATGGTATTTAATTTATATATACATAGAAACGCTCGCGCAAGCGACAGGAGTCCAGATATATACTTAGATTTCTAGTAAGTATCTCAGTACTTGAGATATCGTCAAAACACCGTTTCTGAAACTCAACTCAAATCATGTGACTGGCACGAACTTTTGACAAGTGCAGTAATTGAATTTGGTATATATGCGATATGACTCGTTGTGCACATCACACTGGTTTGTCGCTCAGCCACCTTTCCCAACTGGTCAAGGCAAACCGAAATCCATTTCAGAAACTATATTCATTTTTGTATGAATGAATTTGACAGGCGTATGGCTGTAGAAAAACATTATTGACGCTACATCCTAATAACAATATTCTGTGGCTGAAAGTGCTCGGACCAGTGTTCCCCAACTTTATTGACGCCATTGGCGTGGAACTCAAGCTGAAGAGTACCACGTGCCGATATCAATTCTACGTTTCGGGGATAGAGAAGTGTGTTCCTCAAATCAGGAGGAATCCAAGCCAGTCGCTTGGAAGCACCAGCAACTATCCACCCTTCGTCGTTGAGCGACCAGGCCTCATGAGGCCCATTAACCTGGCAGTTTGAGCAGCAAACATGCAAATCGGCATACTTGAATCTACTATTAGAGCCAAAAGTGGCCGCGGTGATAGCTCTATCATTCTGTAGCTGGCGTGGTAGGTCTAGCATTTGGAATTCTGAACGCCAAATGCGTATAGTTTTGTCCCAAGATCTAGAGATGATGTATTCTCCATCCTGAGAATATGCAACCGACGAGACGCTTTCGGTGTGTCCCTTCAGCGGTTCACCGACTGGCTTGCCAGTACGTGCCTCCCAAATACGAATAGACTTGTCTGTAGAGCAGGAGACAATGTAGGCACCATCCGGCGAAGACGAAACGGATCGAACAGAATCGATGTGACCTCTCTGAGGTTGGATCGTGGGTTGGCCAGCGCATACATCCCAGATCCGTGCAACTGTGTCGCGAGGGCCAGAGGCCATATACGCACCATTAGGTGAGCATTCAACCGAGGAAGCGAAGCTAGTATCTCCTTCCAACGGATTTTCGACCGGCATATTAGCGTTTTCACCCCAAGTACGTGTAGTGTTGTCCCAAGGATTGGAGACGATGTCTGCATGACCCTGTGAATGCACCGCGGATTTGCCATGAGAGATATGGCCTTCTGACGACTGCCCAAATGGCTTGCTAACAGGAGCATCCCAGATGCGCGCGGCCTCATCAGAGCCAAAGGCGATCTGCGCGTGATTTGGGGAATATGTCGATATAGATTTGATATGTCCTTTTGGTGGTTGGCCAGTGTACACATGCCAATTGTTTACAGCCCCGTCATGTAAACTGGGCGCAATCAATGCATCATTAGGAGGATATGCAATAGGCAGGTCACCGCAGGTAGATCCATTCAATTCATGTGCGATTGGTTTCACACGCGCATCCCAGACGCATATAGCTTTGTCCAAAGAGCCGGAGACAATGTATGCACCATCTGATGAATATGCAACTGATATGATAGCACCAACGCCGCCATCCATGGGCTGCCCAACCAAATTTCCTGTGCACGAATCACAGGTACGTACAGTCCCGTCGAAGGAGCCAGACGCCAGATACAAGCTATCCGGGGAATATGCGACTGACGAGACGGCTGCAGTGTGTCCCTTTAGAGGCAGGCCGACTGGATTTCCGGTGTGTGCATCCCAGATACGTATAGTTTTATCTTCGGAGCCAGTAATGACGTATGCGCCATTTGGTGAGAATACCGCTGACGAGATGCTTTTAGTGTGTCCTTTCAGTGGCTGTCCAACTTGCTGGCCATTTCGGGTATCCCAGATGCGAGCAGACCTATCTCGAGCACTGGAGACGATGAATGCACTGTCTGGAGAATATGCAACCGAATCAACAGTGTGAGTATGGCCCTTCAGCGGCTGTCCGACTAGCTTTTGAGTATACACATCCCAGATACGTATAGTTTTGTCGTGGGAGCCAGATGCAATATGTGCACCATCAGGCGAGCATGCAACCGACGTAACAAAGTCAGTGTGACCTTTCAGCGGAGTTCCAGTTGCTAGACAGGTATTTGCATTCCATATACGTATGGTCTTATCCCAAGAGCCGGAGACGATGTATGCACCATCCGATGAATATACCACTGAACTGATACGAGAAGTATGGCCCTCTAAAGGCTGTCCGAATGTCTGTCCTGTGTGAGCGTCCCAGATGTGTATCACCCCGCTCTCAGATCCATAGACAACACGTGAATCAATAGGCGAGCATGCGAGACATAGCCCCTTCTGCCGAGTGTCAAAGGTACTAATCGGTATGGCCTGCCTTATGCTCATTGCCGTACTCCACTTAGCTATTAAACCCAGCTCTTTAGGTTGATAGCACCGTGCTACTGGTCTATGCTCCGGCCAGAGTGATAAATGCGACACGTAGATATGGGGCGTGCTCAGCTGTACTTGACTGGAAGAGAAAGCAGTGGTAAACTCCCATGCGTCTTGCAATAGTTGTTGAATATTTTCATATATTGGTTGTCCGTTCTGCGTAAACCTTAGCATTGCTTTTCAGACAAATATATCATGAACCACATACGTTAAACCACTCTCGTACTCCATGCAGTTCTCGAACGGCGTCGGAAATACACTTCTTGAGGTTCATGACCTCCATCCAGAGTAACAGCCGTGTTGACAAAAAGGTGAATAGTAAATTTGCACATTCCTCTGAACCGCCGACTGACTTCAGATGAGCTCCCCAGTACTGGCAAGCATAGAAAAGCGATCCAGGTATTAAATTTTCTGTCCGAACATCCAGGTCGCTCACTTCCTCGTCGAGCGTATATGACGATGCGAGGTCACAGATGTTGAATGATGGGTTTACTAAATTGATCTGAGCAAAGCATAAACGCGCCATCCGTGCATGATGTTCTTTTTTATCGCAGTAGAAATTACCAGAGCGGCTCTTGTCAAACAAGTAGTCTGAGAATGATTCGTGGAACGTGTTGACAATACCAGTTATATCTGACTCCTGTAACACTGATAGTAGGGATTTTAACGCGGGTCGGATTGAACGTTCGCTGTCAAGTTGCAGTAGGCCCGCCAGGCAACCAATCGACGGGGGCTCCCAAGCACATATAATGGTGTGAAGCACGAGCATTATCTCTTTGCGATCATCTTCGTTAAGTCCCTCATTGTTAATGGCCAGTTCGAGTATTGTAGTATAGAGCGCATCCATGTCTTTTTCACTGCTGGTTGACGAAGCTCCGACTCGGTATGCACCAAGCAACTCCTCGAGTCGCCTGGTACTCCTCGCAAGACCGCCACTTTCAATGTATCGTACTACGGTAGCCGCGTAGATGAACAACGCGCCTGATTTCTCGGTAAGAGTTTTGATATTCTCCAGGGATATTTGCATGCGCGAATCAAGCTTGCTGGTGAGGTACCGCCTGATGTCATCTTGTACGATGGAGCGATCAAGCTCGTGTAGACGTAGCTCGGTTATAACACGATTTCCGTCCTGGCCTCGAACTTGATCAAGTATCCTGGCATCTGGGCGACTAGCTACGAAGAACTTGATAGGTAGATGTTGTGCGTGAGAGAGCAGAATATCTAAAATTAGCCCTACGCCTTCGCCATCATCGCACTCGTCTAAAGCATCGATCACAATCACGAGGTCTGTTGGAAGTGCATTCTTGACTTTGTGCAGAGGATCAAGTATTAAGGACTTGAATTGTCCTGGCAGTTCTTGATTGTGGAGATCTGGATCCTTGCCGAGTGCGCTAGAAATTACTTGCTGAAAAGGCTGAGAAAACAGTGCAAGCTGATGGCAGATTGTCGGTATGATTCTATTGACGTCACGGCACCAAGGCAGCTGCCGTGAGCAGAAGAAGCTCGCAGCAAGTTTCTGTGTGTGCTTCAGGTTCTCGCATAGACTATAGGCAACAGTTGTCTTGCCCGTTCCAGCCATGCCGTTCAGCCAGTATATGCTTTCGTTCGCCTGATTACGACTCCAAGCTTCCAGATCTTCCAGGAGTGCTGAGCGAGTGTTGGCGGTACATTTGCCTCGGCGCAGATTTGCAGAAGCTGTAGAATTGTGTTTTGCTTCCGGAGATATAGGTAGATTCCTTAGTCGGTCCCTCTATCACCTATGCTTTAGTCGTGTTCATTGCCCTGTCACGTATGCACACATACTGTAGTCATCTCCTCGATATTTCCCCAGATTTTTACGTTTGCATTCAGCTGGAAGTTTAGATGAGTACCATCTGGATCCATCAACGTTCAATGGCATACCTCAAGCCGTTGGAGTAGACGCCCAATCCGACGCTGAGATTCCACAATTTCCTCTGCATCACTAGTTGCCCCAGTAAGTGAGCTCAGCGCTGTGCGATGTCGTTTCTGTAACACAAATAGAATCTCTTGCTCGATTCCCCTGTTTTCGTTTGTTACTTAAAATTTTACATACTTCAGCAGTAGTTTGCTTACTTGATAAGGTTGATTATGCTGGGTGTAATTTCAGGCGAACCGTCTTCCCCAAAGTATTCGCAAAACTGGTGCATGAGAGCATTAAGCTCGTCGTGGAGCTTTATGTGTTCTTCTTCACTCTTAGACGCCGCCTAAAGTCAAGATGAGTTCGACGCTACGTGGTTATAGTTTGTGACAAGCGACCATAAGTACCTCAAAGACCTCAGCGAGTTTACCAACATCGTGCGTCACAATCTTGAGCTGCCCCAACATACCGGCACTAAGCTTGAGCGCCAGCCTTACAAATTTATCCAGGCCACTCCACGTTGATTTTTGGATATTCCGCTGGGTAGGTGTCGAAACTGGCAAAACAGATGTTCCTGGTTGAGAAGGGTGGCCGACCGGCACCATCCGACTCGAGGAAGATGTGGATGGAATATCCGTAGGACCAACACTAGAACTTGGATTGTTATGTGAGAGATTAGCATAAACGCTCGAGTTTTTCCGTGTAGGACGAGATGATTCATTCAGTAGTCTAGGGTGGTGGAAGAGGTTCTGAAGTGTATGTTCTGCCTTGCGCTTTTTGTTCGACGACATTGAGCTCGAGGTAAAGAGTATACAAGATTGGAGCTAAGAAAGGCGGACGCGACGTATGTAGTAGTGGCTTAAAGTAGGGGGGTAAAAGATGGGGCGAAGGTATAGGGCTGCAGTGGCGAACTCACCTGCGAGGCGCCGATCGGTGCAGTGCAAATTGTCAAACGAGGTCAAGCATTGCCACACCGTCAAGTCATGAACTAGAAACCCCTTTGTTTCGTTTCAAGCTTTAGTTTTGCCTATTTAGTCTCGACTACGGCACTGTATTACCTGGATCTCAGGCTTTGCGATGAGAGCTGCAATGATGCCACGTGTGCGTAGGTGCAGAAAGGAATATCAGTGGTTGTATTGACGGCGCAAACAGGCACGAACAAGCGCAGGCAAGCGTGAGCAAGCGGTCCCGAGGCCTATCCATTAGCGTGTGGCTGTGCCCCTGTCTGCACCTGCATGCACGTGCACTTTTCGTGCAATGAGAATGAGAGTAACATGAGGTCACGCATGGAAGTGGTGGCGGTGCATCCTAGTCTTTTTTTGTTCTGAGGTAGCGGACCTCGGGCGGCGAATCTCTGACCGAGAGACATTCATACGGTAGGACATAAATTGAGCAGATAAGATCTGCACCGACATGACTTTTTTCGGACCTTTCCTCTCACCACTATAGCTCATCCAGTCTTTCGCGGCATTGATAGTTCAAACTTCAGTAATTTCCTCTACTCAATGCTTGGATGCTCACCCTTCACACTGCAAATCTGTAAATCTTCGACGTGAATACGCTTTTTCCATGCACGCTTTGGCAATGCTTTCACTCTTGTCTCGATATCATAAATAAGCCTACCTGATCGACCCATATGTCATACATGCATGTTTGGAAGCACGGAGATTTCCTCTGGCTATCCGTAGCATGGAACACGCAAACGTTTTGGAGGCAGCAAATATCTTTTACTTGTACGATGTTCAAACAGATATCTGTGTTCGTCATTTGCTAATCGTGCGCCGTGTCTTATATCCACTAGGTTCTATGATAGGCATAGGATTTAAGCTGCCATTACCCCACAATTACGATTTGTCTTTGCCGTAAGGTAGCAAAAGCGAGACCACGTTCTTAATGCCGAGAACTGGACCAGAGACGTGATAGTACCCACCGCTTCTCAGATTTAGTAAGATAATCCCGTAGAACCTCGTAGCATATAGCCATGTAACCTTTCCTCCACCCGTACTGTAAGTTGTGTCGCAATACGTCCTTTTCCTCCTTCTCTCCGCTATCTAAGCATGACAATAAATACATGATTAAAACAAAGACAGGATATTCGCTTATGCCATTGAGACTGAGATCGAGACCATGGCAGTGACGAGACATACGGCGTAATACTGTAGGGAGCGGTATAGAGACGAACACGGATGCAGTGCTGAATTGATATCTAGCCTATCGGAAAATACCGTGCGGAGCGTTCATTTGAATCGGGATATCATACTAGTATCATACTACATCGTTTTACTCTAGACTCAATAATTTTATTGCCTGGATAAGCATAAAGTCACGGAAGCTGCCGGGTCAGCTGTGCATCATCTTCTCGTGATCGACATTCGGAACCGAGGTCATTACGGAGTTGAGGGCGGATCCTACTACATTTGTTGGTGAGTTTCTCCTTTATGTTTCATTCTTTTCGCTTATGCCTCGTAGAATCATCCTCTCCAGTTGTCTGTGTGGCTGAAATAATCCGATAGGCGTGCGGCAAGCTGAAACGGACCTCGAACTAATGGGCCCGAAAGTCAAAAATGCCAACCCGGCGCCGTCGGGATCCGGGCAAGGCACTAAACTTAGCATATGGTAAGGAAGCTTAAAAGAACTTATGAATTGTCAGGCAGTCGAACACTTCCCCCTTGTTTGTGGTCCTACAAATTGCTGATTCTTGGGTTAGCGTTTTGGACAGCCCTGATAGTAGTGTATTGATTGTGAGTGATGAATGTGGGAGGATACCTTGTTCCTAACTTTCAACGCAAAGAAAGACAGTTTTTATTTTTACCTCACGCCTCTCATCTGAGTTGTCGAAGCGCTACTTTTATCAGGCATATAGCGATTCAATCGTCGTAAGTTTCTCCAGTTGTACCGATTGTAGCAGCATAACTCACGAGCAGCCGTAGTGTAATTTGTACATTCGTCGACCTCCTAGAGTGTGGTACATACGCCGAGATTGAGCTATTCATTGCCATGACCAGAGGACGTACGGTCACTCGCTCCAGCTCCTCATTCACGTTTCCAGGCTCCCTGCTTCCGGTCTTGCACCCACCACGCTCGGTAAAACGCCATCAGTCCCCGAGTCCATTCAAGGCAGATATACCGACCTTGATCACGCCTCCAGATACCCCAATGCCAGCCATACGAAACCGGAGGAGGCGTAGCACTGTCTCGCTGCCCGACGTTGAGAACAGCGAGGCGAACGTGCCGGTGCGGTCCAAACGCAAGCCTACACCTACGACTCTTCCATTGTCACCCCGAACGCTCAACACGGAGCTTCGCGGACGGAGCTTAACTCAGAATGAGAAGTCTGAAACTATTACAGGTATTAACTTTGTGCTAGACGTATTTCATACCACGCTAATCCTCATATCACATATGTAGACTTCGAGTTTACGACCGATTCGATTCAGCCTCCTTCAATCGATCAGATATTTTCCTCACCTCGAAGTCCGAGACTCGAGCTCTCGTTTGACGAGGAGATCCCAGCTCCGTCCGCTCAAATCCAAGACAGTCTTGAACCCCAGAGCGGATCCGGGTTGTTTTACATGGATTCGTTCGCCCCAGAATCCGAGCTCGACGATCTCACTACCCAACTCGAGGAGATAACAGTCCGCGCCGCACGGTCTCGGGCCCAACAACGTGAACGGGCCGCTCGCCGATGGGAGACGCTGTGCAGCGCCAGGATCCGGTTTCTGAAAGAACAAGCTTCGCATGCGGTGGTCTTTGCCGAGATGGCTGCAGCCGCGACCCGCCCGACAAACCCCACACTGTTCAACGTCTTCGGAGCTTCGTCTCCGTCGCCACCTCTCATTGTCCCGTCTTCTCCATTTGGAGCGTACGGCGCGCCCCTATCTCGGATGAGGTCACCATCACCATACTCTGTATGCGGAGAGAGTCTAGACCTCGCTGCTGTGTCGTCTGCTTCAGGCCGCGAGGAACTCGAGGCGCTGTGCGATCCTACCTCGACCGACTCCCGCCCGCTCGTGGACCGAATGATATGTCGTCTTCACGAGTTCGACTATGATGATATCAGTGTCGACGGGCTGACCGAGGCTGAATGTCGCCAACTGCGTACCGAAACTCGCAAGCGTCGGCGGTTGGATCGGCAACGGGCATATGAACTAGGCATTCTACTCGAGCTGAAACGGCGTCAGATTGGACGTAGCCGATCATCTTCGTCTAGTTCTTCCAGCTCGGACTCGTCAACTTCTTCTACTAGCTCGGATTCGGATTGCGAGCAGCCTGCGAGTCCGCCTCAGATTTGTTGTCCTGTCCAATCCGTCGACCACTTGATCGCCAAAATGCACATGAAGCGCAAGGAAACGGGCCAGCGAACCTTTACTTCCTCGGTCGTGGCACGGGAAGTATTTGAAGCTCGTGGTTGTAGCTCCCTTCGGATGGCCGTTCATTCGACCATCGAAGTTCGGCCAAAGTTTGCGCGCAAGCGATCGCATTCTACCAAGTCTGCCTTTTCGGACATTTTCACTCTTTCTGGAAGCCCATTCGGCTTAGGCAGCACCGCCTGGCTAAAGGAAAAACGACGACTGACGTCTCTGGATCGCGAATGATATTTTTTTGATATTCTTATGACGCATATGCATACAGTATGACCGACTTATAATCCTTGATATGAACTCTCCCCAAATAATACAGCATGTACTTTACTGAGTATGACATAATGAAATGTACACAAACGAAAATCAACTATTACAAAATGCGTGTTTAGTGACGAACTAGCTGGCAATGTCCTCCTCCATGAAATCTGTGATGCCTCGAAGTTGTCGATCCACGTTGAATTGGGATTCAAATTCGTCTTCACTCGATTCGTTATGTTGTGACAAGATTTTGCTTGGAGAAAATCGAGGCTGGCGACTTGGGCTAGATTTTTGTATTTGGCTCGGCTCTCGCTGGCTGAACCGTAGCAGAGGGCTCGCCTCTCGAGACGGCGAGTCTTCGCCTACGTATCCCGGCCCCCGGACCGGGGTGGAATGTCGAGGAAATATCTGCGGACCGCTAGGAGAGATTTTGGATGGTTTTCGGATAATCGATTCGTAGAGGAGGGCTGAAGGTTCCGCGACGTGCTGGCTAAACTGAGATTTTGGCGTCTCTGGAGGATGTGTCATGCTGGCGGATTGAGATAGCCTAGTCGGGACATGCGACATTCTGGGAGCTTGAGAGGACCGTGCGATTTGGGAGGCAGGACGTGGCGCAATTGGAGTTGGAGTAGGCGATCGGGCAGAGTCAAGGGTCTCTGGATTCGATGGTATTATTGGTCGGCCGACACTAGTTTTCGATGGAATAAGCTCAATATCGACCGCTCGGACAGCTTGAGGGGTAGCTGGAAACCCGGGAGCTGGAGGAGGGAATGGGAATGGAAGAAAAGGTTGGTTGGAGATGTCGGGTAGGACAGGTGCTTCTCGATGAGGCTCGGGACGTGATACGCCTGGGATTGGACCGGCGTTATTTAGTGCGATGTCCTATCCAAACGTCATTTACATAGCAACATAATTCCATTCGTGACATACCGTTGGTGCTAGTGATATTGGGGCACCCATACCCCAATAACGGCTCCCTGCCTCAAACGGGCCTCGTAATTGGGTACAAGCGAGGTTGACCATGCATCGAGCCTGATACAAGGGCAGGCTACTTAATCGTTGGGTCATAGAATCAATGCGTTCTTGAGATCGTCGATAATATTCTTGCTCAGTCAAGAGAGTGATTTCGGGTATAGGGGGAGAGGGGGGACACATGATGGGTTCTCGCTCTCGAAAACACCGAAGCTGTTCTCGTAGAGTCGGTGTGGACGATGAGTGGGCGGAGCGTTGAGTTCGAAGCGGTGAGGTACCAGCGATCACCGTGCTGGACGGGCCCGAGTCACGAGAGGGCCCGACATTGACGTACGAGCTTTGCTTGCTGAGGCGGTTAGCCAGGGGAGGAGGATCGTGGCGCGAGGGATTCGAGACCATAACGAGCCAGAACCAAGATCTATACAAGTCCCGGTAGATCGGCAAGTAAATTCCACAATGCGCGTGAAGTTATAATTTTTTCAAGACTTTATGAATGAGACCAATACAAGATTCCAAGTCGAGGAGGTGGCAATCAAGACAAGAAGTTGATTAGGGCCGGAGAGGCATGGGCGCTTAATTGTGCCACGTCGCACGTGACTGCGAGCGTTCTCCTTCCCGTTATGACCTCGCATCCGTCTCTGGCAGACGGCTATGAACCGGGAAATGTCGAAAATTCTCAAGCTCATGACTGGTCGCGTGTATCTACTGGACCAGAAGGTGTTTCTCCTCGTCCCCACTCGAAATGGATAACCGACGCGTATGGACGCGTCTGCCTAATGCGTGGAGTGAATGTGTCTGGTGGGAACAAAACGTGAGTAGAATCCTATCTGCAAAAAGTCGATTAAATGAAGTGACTATAATGAAATATTCCAGTCCAGCAAATCATTCCCAAGAATCGTTCCCGCATAATCATAGGACAGTTACTTTCGTAGGACGACCATTTCCCCTTGAAGAGGCGCCTGAGCATTTTGCTCGACTAAGAAGATGGGGGTTGACCTTCAGTGAGTTTTCGTATGAGTCTTCCCTTTGTATCCCACTTATGTGGATATCTAGTCAGATTCAACGTCACTTGGGAAGCCATCGAGCACGAACGACCGTACGTGATTTCATTTGTATCTGGTCCAAGGTGATAGCATGAACTAACTCCCGTTGTAGGGGAAAATATGACACCGAATATCTCGACTACATTCGCTCTCTTCTCTCTTTGCTTCCACAGTTCGGTCTAGTCGCTTTCGTCTCCTTACACCAAGACGTCTGGTCTCGTTACTCTGGAGGCTCAGGAGCACCGGCCTGGACAGTCGAGACAGTTGGGTTCGATTTGAATACTATCGGGGAGGAATGTGGGGCTGCATATTTGGGAGGTGTTCGAGGAACTGGGGTAGAGATTGACCGAGGGAGATGGCCGACAGGTACGTCAATTCTGTCCTCATCGAATAGCGATATCTTCTTGATATCTTGTGTGTTTCTAGGATATCAAAAGCTTGTAGCATCTACGATGGCGTGCGTATTTTTTGGTAGCTCCAGCACTCCTGCTTATTCATCTTACTTGATGTAGCACCTTATTCTGGGCTGGCAGAACGTATGCGCCAAAACTTGTTGTTCCCTCTTTGGTTGGCCCGGACGTCAACATCCAGGACTTTTTGCAAGGCTGCTTCTTGGACGCATTCGATCAGCTCGTCAAGGCTGTTGGTGACTTGGAAGGTGTTATAGGTTTTGAGGTACGCTTGCTCAAACTGAAGGGGCCGATAAGACGAATAAACAGCTATTATCTCGATTGTAGATGATGAACGAGCCTCATCGTGGATATGTTTCTATACCCTCTCTTCATGCTTTCGATTATACCACCGATCTGCATCTACATGATACCCCAAACGCACTTCAATCGTTTGCTCTCGGCGCTGGTCACGCCGTGCGCGTCCCTCATTATGTCCGGTCTTGGCCTTTCCCTACGCGAATTGGAAAGACGGTTTTGAGGAATGACAAAGGTTCGCACGACCTAGATCTGATTCCTAACACAGCGATGCTGAAGGGACACTTATTTAGGAGTTAGAGCTTGGCGGACGGATGGTCCGACAAAAGGACAATGCATTTGGGAAATGCATGGCGTATGGGGATGGGATAAGAAGAAAAAGGAAGGTGTGCCGTTGCGGGAGAGTTATTTCAAGAATCATCCCCAAACTGGAAAAGAGGTATGTTTCGATAATCTGGCCAGAGCGATAGCGTACTCATATCTGACATTAGGTTGAATGGCACGAAGAATTCTTCTATCCTTTTGTTGGTCGATGGGCGGAACGGGTCCATGCTTTAACCGGCAGCAAGAAAATGGTGTTCTTGGAGGCCATTCCAAACGAGGTTGGTGTTTGGTTAATGAATGCTCGATATATGAAACTAATCTCGCGCATATATCCTTAGTTTTGTCCAGCGTCGTGGACTAGTGACAAGCAGCCGGCGAACATGGTCTTTGCGCCTCATTGGTACGATTTGAATGCGTTATTTAATAAGGCGTTTGGTCAGATGAGCGTCAATGTTCAGGGTCTTGCTCGCGTGAGTTTCTATTTGTGTGACCAGTTTCATTATACAGGCTTAATCGTAATATTCTATTCTAGGGAATGTTCCCGTTAAGAGCTCTTTATTGGGGACACGAAGGTGCAAGACAGAACTATACGTTACAGATTGGGAATATTGTCAAAGCCGCAGATGAGTCTCTGAATCGCAAACGACCAGTAATCATTGGCGAATGCGGTATCCCAATGGATATGAAGTGGGTTCTTCTCTTTTATAAGTGGATGCATGCTTATTCCTGGGCAGCGACGGCAAGGCTTTCGTATCCGGCGACTTCGAATGGCATACTCGAATGATGGATGCGTTGATGACTGCTCTGGAGCGAAGTCTTGTTGGATTCACGTACGTCTTGATTTTTGGCTACCCGTGAATGGGTGAATAATGGCAATTTCCCTAGACTATGGAACTATAACCCAGACAACGACGATGTTCACGGCGACTTTTGGAATGGCGAGAACTTTTCTTGGTTCAGCCGAGGCCGGGCGGATTCGTCCCTCCTGGCCAATCCATCTCCATCCTCGCTCGATCAGTCCTCTTCCATCCTCGATACAGGTGCTCGTCTACTTTCGGTTGTTGTTCGACCATATCCGGCCAAAGTCGCTGGCACACCACTCCAGTTCAAATACGAGCCTCGGACAGGGGCGTTCAAGTTCACGTACAACACCTCTTCGGATGAGACACTGATTCGATCAAGAGAAACTGAGGTTTTTATTCCTGCGAGCCTTGCAAAAGGGCGCAAGCTACTAGTTTCGGGTTCTGGTTTGAAGTGGACGTATGATGCAGGGAGACAGACGTTGTTCGTTTTACATACGCAGCCTGGCGAGCATACGTTCGAGGCTGCGTTTGACCCACCGTTGGACAATGGATTTGTGGTGCAGGGCACAGAATTTAGATGGTTCGCGTGGTTGTTTGCTTTGGTTTGTTTAGCTGTAGGCTGGTTTCTGGTTAGATGAGTAGATAGAAAGACATACGCTTATAAACCCTTCAGTTCAATGGTCACTTCTTCAAGGATGAAATAGGACGTTTTCTTCTAAACCTAAGGCTATTGGTCTTGTAAATGTAGAATAAAAGGCTGTGCTACCGGCTCTTCTGGGCTACTGCCACATGGTCCGTATGTCTCTCCACCGATTATAATACTTAGCTATATCAAACATGTGTTTCCTCCCTCCTACTTGATAGCTTGCAATTATCTCACCTTGGTTCTGTATTATTTTTTCTCAAATTCCTACGTGCAGCCGAACCTGTATTTGTGCAGCAGTTTAAATACTGTATGTATGCCAAAACAAGTCAAACACGTGACCCTTGGCCGAGTTAGGAGATGAACACTTCGTTCCACTCAACTACTACCACCATAAAGTCTACATTGTCTCAATCATTGTCCCATACCGCAGAAATATGACCGAGAGAAGGAAACGAGTAGTAAATTTTCTCAAGGAGAAATTACATCTTCCGTCCCGTAGCCCTACCCCCTCGTCTTCTGCAGGGCCAACGCTAACAGCCCCCACCTCGGAGTCCTTCAACCTAGCCAGTACGCCCGATAGCAATCTAACACCAGCGGCGG
The DNA here is from genome assembly GCA_037042815.1 of Ceratobasidium papillatum. NCBI lineage: Eukaryota > Fungi > Basidiomycota > Agaricomycetes > Cantharellales > Ceratobasidiaceae > Ceratobasidium > Ceratobasidium papillatum. Next base: position 14,359 of record JAYRCO010000210.1, on the reverse strand, counting down.
CAGTATCTACTCAGGATTTCATGAATTCAGTTGAACAACCCCAACCCGATCCGATCCCCATTAATCCAACGGGCCCAGCCGAACGCGCAGGAGTAAAAGCTCCTCAGGCCGGGTTAAGCAAGCTAAATAATCTAATAAACCAGGTCGGCACCATTTGTGGGCCACTAAAGCCTGTTGTCAATGGTTTGGCAATGTGCGTGGAGCTGTTCGAGGTACGTGGTAGTCGCGAAGTTGGCCCTGGAACCACTGAATTAAAGACGCCAGCTGATTAGTCTAATCCCGAAGACAATGAGGAGTACGAAAAACTTCAGATTGAAATGGATACACTCTGCATGGACTTGTCTAATCATCTTGATGGATCAAACCCACCAGTGGTAACGGACAGTGTTACCAATCTGATTGAGTAAGTTTAGTTGACTCACTGCGTACACAACCTCACGTTCATGAGCAGAGACCTCAGACATCAGGTGCTAGTCTTGGTGGACAAAAAGGAGCGAAGGAGTCAGCTCTCACGGCATGAGGCATCAATGGAAACCACGGAGGATCTTTTGGTTTCTTACCGGCGTATCAATTGGTTGTTGAGTCGGGTGAATGTAAGGAACATGATTCGTCAAGGCTAACGATTGCTAAGGCTTAGACAGACGAACCTGAATATGGAAATGTGGAAAATATTGGACGAGCTTGTAGCAGTAAGCATTTCATCGCGACTGGTAGCCACAACTAACAGGTGCTATAATACATGTGATTCAGACTGGTCGTTTGGATCGACTCTCCAACTCTAAAGAGGCCAAGTACCGCACCACGAGAGAAGATGGGCTTGACCGTGAAGGATGCACGCCGAACACGCGAGTCGATATCTTGCATCAAATGCGAGAATGGGCGAGTCATGACAAGAGCGAAAAGATATACTGGCTGAATGGCATGGCCGGCACCGGAAAGACCACGATTGCGTGCAGCATGTGTAAATACCTGGAAGAGACCCGAAGACTTGCTGCCAGCTTTTTCTGCTCTCGACAACTACCTGCGTGCCGAGATGTCAATAGGATTGTGCCGAGCCTTGCGTACCAGTTAGCCTCGTTCTCTCGTCCGTTTCGATACGCACTGTCTCGCGTGTTGGAGGAAAACCCAGAAGCACATATCGAATCACTCGAACATCAGTTTAGAAAACTAATAATTGATCCTCTGAACAGAACTCAAGACAACGCTAAGGACAGCGCACAAGCCAAAGACGTGCTACCTGGCAACCTCATCATTGTGATTGATGCATTGGACGAATGTGACAATCTAGATGGAGCGGCCCAGATCCTCAACGTTCTCCTCTCGCATGCCCAGGTGCTACCGCTCAAGTTTTTTGTTGCTAGCCGCCCTGAGCCCAAGATCCTGGATAGGATGCGGACAAAACGTGACGAGCAAATCGAGCTACGTTTGCACGAACTCGACCACTCGACGGTCAGCCGAGACATTAAAGCATACCTTGCTCATCAACTCCAACCTATCAACTTGTCACCTGCTGATCTCAATACCCTCACGAACCGATCAGGTGCCCTTTTCATCTATGCGGCAACTGTTGCGCGTTACCTCCAGTTTGATAACTTCTCTAGATATGCCAACCGATTGTCGCGTATTCTCAGCCCTTCCAGTTCCTCATCAAGCAACAGCTATCAGGGCGTAGATGAATTATACACTCAGATACTCGGAGCAGCATTTCACAACTCCAAACTGGAAGAAGACGAAAAGCGCGAAATGGAGCTGGTATTGCATACGGTATTATGCGCTCAGCAGCCGCTGACTGTTGATGCGATCGCGGGTCTTCTAAACTTGGATAAAGCCAACTCAGTTCTTCCATCACTTCAGCCCTTTCTTTCCGTCCTTCAGGTTCGTGAATCTGACGAACTTGTAACTACACTGCACGAGTCGTTTCCGGACTATATGCTGGATAAAGGTCGATCCGATAGGTTGTGGTGTGACTCGCGAGCTCACCATGGCCGGCTTGCCGAACGATGCGTTCGGCGGCTCATATTATCAGAATTAGCTTTTCACATCTGCGAGCCAGAGCCATCACACTTGCTTCATTATGGGATTCTAAATCAACAGCAAAAAATTAAAGATGCTTTATCTATGGGATTATCTTACGCATGTCGCTACTGGGCCGCTCACCTTAACCTCGCCGATTCCTCGGAATCTCTTATCAATTCGCTGCATGAGCTTGTGGCCAACCGATTGCTACTATGGGTCGAAATACTAAACCTCATGCAGTGCGTTGAAATTGGCGCTCAGGCATTGGAGAGGTTATGGGGGTGGTGCACGGTACGTGATGGCTACCCTAATTACCATAGCCACTGACATTGTGGAAGAGGGCAAAATATCCGATAGCTCCACCTTTCTCGAACGATTATCAAAACAGCCTCGGGAACGCTTATCTTCTTCTGTTTCATTACTCTGGCCTGATTGATCAGTTGGATAAAGCTTTTACGTGGCTCGGTGGGGCAATCGAGCATGTCCAAGATCTCCATCCGAAAAAGCCGATATATCTAAGTGACCTGGCGAAAGCGCACCTGAAATCCTTCAGGAATACTAAAAATACAGCTCATATTACAAAGGCCGTCGATTATCTCTCCCAGGCGACCTTTTTATGTCCACCCAATCACCCGGCCTATCCGCAAATGTTGTTAAACCTTGGGGATGCGCACGAGGCAATGTTTGAAACCAGTCGTACACTGGGTGATGTCAGCAATGCGGTTGAGCTGAAAGAGCGAGCTGTTGCGCTGTTTCCGAACGGTCACCTAGGCATGGATAAATATCTTGTTAGCCTAGGCAACGCCTACCGACACTTGTTTTCGGTCACAGGGCTACCCGGAGACGCCTCGAGGGCATTGGATGCATTTAAACAGACCGCTGTTCTATTGACGGGGTGTCCATACTACAGACTTCGAGCATCAATCGCTTGGGCACAGCTTTCTGACGCTACTGGAGAGTCTGCGCTCGAGGCATACTCCTGCGTTTTTCAGATTCTGCCTCAAATCCTCCAGCAATACACGACCCGCGATCACACAAACTGGCTCACTACTATCATGCAGGACCTTTCTAGAGAAGCTGTGGCATTGGCAATATCAGCACAACAATACGATCTTGCCATAAAGTGGCTCGAGCACGGGCGCTGTTTTTTTTGGAGACAAATGCTATCGTCAAGCATACTTCCTGGCAGTTCACGTAACAACGACTCGGAAATATTAAAAGAGGTGCAAAATGTCTCATCGCTTATCTGTTGCACATCTATGTCTCAGTCACATGAAGACCCAACTGGCTATAACGGAGCCAGTTTAGAGGACGTGTCTCAGTACCATCAGGGATTAGTTGAACGGCGAGAAGAACTCATAAAAACCCTTCAGCAGTTACCTGAATTTGCGAGGGATCACCACTTACCGACGATCGCGGAACTCGTTTCGCATGGACAGGATAGTATTATAATCATCCTAAATGCGCACCCGGATCGTAGCGATGCCCTTGTGCTGCATACCACACAAAATCAAACTGTTACCAGCGTCGCTCTGCACAACTCCTCATACGAATGGGCGGAGAAAATTTGGAGAAAATTCGGACGACATATTCGTGGTAGACATCGTGGTTTTATAAAAAGAGCTAAACTTCCAGCGTCTGAAGGAGGGCCTGGCTTCATGGAATACATGCTTCGTGAGCTGTGGAACAATGTCGTGCACCCTGTGCTTGACCATTTGGGCATCAATGTGAGTACGCAATCCAAGTCTTGAACTTTCCGCTTGTAGCTTTTTATTCACTGATGCGCGTTCACAGCATGTGCTTCCTATCGATGCTCTTCCGCATCTTATATGGTGTCCCACCGGTCCACTTTCGCTTCTGCCGCTCCATGCTGCTGGGGATTATTCAAGCCCAGAAACTATTTTATCCAACGTAGCCATCTCATCATACACTCCTAACCTCACCTGTCTCAATCGTTCTGTCTCATCATCTACCCCTTTCTCAGGTATACTTACTGTCGGCTACAATTTTGCTCAATTTACCGGCGCTAAAGCTGAATTGGATACTATACAAGAACAGTTCAAAAGTCGACGACGTACATGCTTAAACGAGGAGGACGCACACCCGGATAGGGTCTTGAAGGCTATGGCCGATCATAATTGGGTGCATTTCTCTTGCGGAGGGTTCAAAGACGATGAAATCCCCTTAAAAAGCGGCTTATTACTGCACGACGGAAGACTGGACCTGGCGGCAATTGCAGAGAATCCTATCAAAGGCGGCCAATTTGCGTTTCTATCCGCATGCGACACGGCAGCCGGAAGCCAAGAGCTACCAGACGAAGCTCTACATTTGGCGGCGGGTTTATTGATGTCAGGGTATTCGTCAGTTATTGCAACCACAGGGTCGATCGAAGACGATGATGCCGTTATCGTCGCTCGCAAGGTGTACGAATATTTGCTTGAAGACGGTGTCCCGGATAGTCGGAAAGCGGCCAAAGCCTTGCACAAGGCCACAGCGCATCTACGCGATACAATTGGAGTGGATAAATTCCAGAGGTGGATACCGTACGTACACTTCGGGCGGTGAGATCTTTGGCTATCATGCGTGAATAGTGTGCATGTATGCGTTGTAATTTTTCCTTAAATGTTTAGCAAATCATATCTTGTTTCTGAAAAGATGAAAGCAACATGAATATATTCTACAAACGTAAACAGAAAGGTATCCATCATCACAAATATCAAGAGTCATAAGCGTTCAAGTCATAATCATCCATATATCTCCTCTCACGCAATAACACATCCCCCAGGCGGACACACAGCCTCCCAAATCCCTCCAGTCGACCGCGCACTCTTCGCACTCGCTCCATCCGGATCCATCCCCGAAAAGCCTCTCATAACACCTTTAATCGGTCCACCCTTTCGCCTCACTTTAATCACCACCTCCTTTTCAGGTTCACCCTCCCCAGGAACATCATACCACCACCGTAACACCTGTCCGTCCATAATCCACCGTCCTTCAGAAACTTCAACTTCCAAAGCGAGCATCTCGGATTCCACAAGTGTACCCATGATACTCTGCGCACCGAGCGGGATGGGCATAGGCGCAGGCTCAGTCGTAGGTCCCGCAAGAATAGGAGCGAGTGTCCCGACAGTGTTCGCCCGGGCCCGTCTGAGCGTCGCAGTCGTCCCCCGCCTCTTCTTCGGACCTTGTCCCAGTTCCCCATCTTCACCCGCAGACCCTTTACTATCCGACCTCGAATGGGCAACAAGCGTATCATCATCCTCCAACGTCGCCTCTCGACCCTGCGGGGTTTCCTCCGGACACACCTGCACACCACCTTCAAACGCAGACTCGGCAGCAAAATGCACGAGCGGGATATAAATCTCCGTGCTCAGGTCTTCGTCCTCGTCTTCATCGTCCGGCCCGCCCAACTTGATAGGTTCTCGCCCGCCCCATACACGATCCGCGTTTCCGACTTTGATCTTCAACTCGAACTTGGCTTTTGAGATTTCGAAATCAAGGCTGACGGGTGTACCGACAGACGCAATAGGCCAAGGACGCGCGAGCGCACCGACTCCGCGCGCTCCGACCGTGACGAAATCGTATAACCGATCAGCCGAGATACGAACAGCCTGCTCAGGCTCCGGAGACGTGTACGCAGGTTGTTTCGGAGTGGTAGTGATAGTGACAGTGGTAGGCTGGGCACGAGGCTGAGGTTGCGTATCAATGTGCGTCATACCGCCCACTCGAAGGGTCCCGAGCGTGCCAAGCGTAGACGCGCTTCGGTTCCTCAGTTCTTGGTCTTCGATGACGCTCAGGCTTCCGTCCTGTCGTCGATCCCGACCAAGTAGATCCGCCTGCGAGCTCTCGACCATGAATCCTTGACCCGACCCACGATCCCGATCCGCGTCATCAGCACTCCAGAGGGAGAGATCCTCTAAGTTCCATCCGTCTCCCCACACGTGGGTGTTATCAGGACAATACGTCCACAGCGTCCAGTTGATCATGTTCGTCCCATCGGCTCCGTTCAAACTGCAATCCAACGCCTTGGTCTGATTCGTATAATCGCCGACGTATTTTCCGCCCTTTCCGTCCAAACCATACGCTCGCTTGCTGTCCATATCAAATGGCACACCAATCTCGCCGACGAGTGTCGGGTACGGTCCGAGAATATCGGTCACATCGTCTTTGAACATCGCAAGTTGGTCTCGTAAACATTTTCGAATAGCAGCTTCGCCGACTCGTAAGGCGCCGAGAACCGAAGAATAGTTGCCCCGGAGGAGACCGAGCGCATCGGCATTGAACCAGTTCCAGTGTCTCGTCATGAGCTACGAATGTGTCAGATAACGTCACACGACAAAAATAACACAACATACCGTAAGACCATCATAATAATGCGCGCTATACACACCTCGCCCACAGAAATCTTCATCGTCGAGTGGCGGGGGCTGTACAAACACTGGAGGCTGGAGGAAGAAAATAGCCTCGGGCTGCGCCTGCCGAATGCGCGCGATATACAGCCTCCACTGCGGCCTCCAATAATCCGCAACAAACACCACACCCCTCGACGGATCAAACGGCGGACTCTCGAAATAATCCGGCTTGAGAATCGGGATCTCTCCCTTGGAAGCCACAGCATCTGGCCCAGCCCACACCCCATGCAGCGCCCAAATGCACTTGCCCAGCGGCCACGACGCAGCGCGTGTCCATCCCCATCGTCGATTGTACCGATCACCAGAGCCGTCGCCTACATCCTCCTCGGTTCCTGGGCTGCTCCAGACCGTTCGACCGGCCGGATCGATCGTGACGTAGCCGTCTCGCTTAGGACCCAACGCTCCAAACGCCCAGTTCTCGACCGTCTGCGGAATCCCGCTCGCGAGGCGGATGCCCTGCGCTGGAGTTGGGCACGTGCCCTTTTTGAGAGACTGGTGGGGCGGGATCACGTTCAAATCGTGTATACCCAAAAACCCCTCGCCGGGCTCGTTGATGCTGTCCCAGCCAATAATACACACATCATAGAGATCCCCAGCAGCTTTGATCGCATCAGCCAACACGCCGCACGCGTTGGTGAAATGGCGTTGGAGCCAGTCCTGAATGTTGACGCCATCGATGATGCAGCGTGGAGCATAGTCTCGACCGGCGAAAAACAGGGTGAAGATGGTTTGCGAGACGAAGCGGCTGTAGTTTGTGCCCCAGATCATGGCTGGGTAGGCTGATGGGTCGGGCTGTTCGAAGTGGACGAGCGCGGCTTGGGTCGCGGTAAAGTTGCGCGGGTTTAATCCGCAGGCGATGAGTGTCCAGTACGGGGCGCCAGACCCCCCGGAGAAGCGAGACCACTGGAGTGTTGTTAGCGTTGTCAAGGATGCGGAATGCATTACTCACGACGTCCTGATGTGGATCCATGAATACTTTGAAGCCGAAGGCACTGCATCGGCGAAGTACGCGAATGGTATACCCGATGTACTCGTGGTCGTATTTTCCACTGCACTCGGTCCATTAGCAACGATACCAATGAAAAAAGAGCTACTCACGGCCCCTCATGTTCCAATGCCTCCCACGTAAAAACAAATCTTAAACAGTTAAATCCCCAGGAACGTAGCCTCGCAAGGTGCACGTCCGCAGTTCCGTCATCCAAATTCAACGGCCGTCCAACAAAGCTCTCTCCACCAGCTTCAGCAACATCCCAGACATCCGTATCGCGCTGAGACGGTCGATCTACCGGCCCTTTGGCAGATCCCGAAAGGTTTACGCCCCGGAGAAGGAGAACTCGTCCAGCGGCGTCGACAAAGTGTCCTGCAGTGGTATGGACAAAGTGCGCAGGGACTGATTGGGCAGTCGCGGGGGACGTGCGCGGGACAGGGGGCATGGTCGTGGGAGGGCGCGAGTGGGTCTCACCACATTTCGTATGTGGAACGATCAATGGGATTATGAGCTCAGCTGATTCAGCCCGGCGTTTACGGTCTCAGGTCCCGTCTCGACGTTTATATCCGCTTGCGTCATAGTAAATTACATTTTATTCTTTTAGTTCCCAGCTCACGCCACATCCACATCCTTTTCCTGCTGCTTGGGGGTTCTCTGAGACTCGGAACGAGCTCCCGATGAGTTCGGTCGCAAAGTCGATGGTTGAGCCCTGATCGCACTCGTTAAATCCCCTTTGCCAGATTGGATACAGCTACATACCTTGAGTAGAGACAAAGATACAGGATCGACTAGGACTCCAACGCGACCCGGTGTCGTTGGTGGACGTACGAAATGGCTACATATTGAACTTAGTCACAGAAATACCACGCACCGGTATGAGATCGTGCTCACTAATCGCTTGGCTGCCGGTCAGAGGTCAACTCCATCTTGTATTGATACCCATGACATCCTCCCGACTCGACCAATACGCGTAGAGCAATGTCCTCGTCATTCTCTCGCATCGCTATATTTCGCAGTTGCTACGCGAATGTGGATAGTTAGCCGAACGGCTGCGGGAAGCGACATTGGTCTCGTACCTCTGCAGCAGCATCCGTAATATTCAAGCTAGCCTCTTCTCGGGGCATCGGCTCTGTCTCGCTAAACTCTTCCGTAGCCTCAAGCTCAGATTGTGTCGGCGCATAGGCCAAGACCGCGCTTGCCCGGGTTACCGAGGACGTAGATAAGTATCGTAAACGTCCTGAATTTGACGGCTGGGGAATAATCGACGGCTTCTGTGTGGTGTATATCGTTCTTGTTCGGTTTGATATACAATAAGCAGGTCGTGGAAGAGTGAGACGAGAGCAGACAGCCGCCACGCGAGGATACATGGTGGTCGAAGAGTAAGATTCGTCAGTAGGTCACGTGTAGGTCGCTCACGGCCATGTCACCGGACTCCCTCAGTTCTCTAGCCTTTCTCCTAGTATTTTAGTGCTGGGGACTTTGGTTCATCTACAATAATATGTGTTCGAGCTCTCTAGACTATTACATCTGCCTCCACGATTATATGCGTGTATTTTCTACTCACAGTTCGAACCTTCCAGTATAAACGTCGGGCGAGACAATTCCAAGCCGAACTTCTAAGTAGAGGTAGCATTACGTCGAGAAATTATCCTCGTATCATCATGTACTTCCCTTCTTTCTCAGTAACGTACTCATATATAGTTCTCAAGCAGGCCAGTCGAAACAAAAGTAAACAACAAAGTTACACAGGGTCTCAAACGCAAGGAAAAACAAAAGCGAGTAGGTTTATGATATCCTGACGTCCCTTGTCTTATCTAATTTTCAACCCCTGCAAAGCGGCTTCTACAATGGTACGTAGGATTTTTCCCATTCTTCTCCGATGTACGCATTCGCAAAATCCAGCTTCATCCAACCAAATCTTGAAATTATGGCCGTGTATGGTCGACGAATTAGCGAGACCCTTAGCTCATCGGGCACCCAAGTGAGAAGCCTTCCATCCCGAGTGACTACCCATCCGTCATTGCGGAGCTCCCAGTCTTCCAGCAAGTTCGAGGTCAATTCTTCAACTTCAACTTCATCTAAACAGCGCAGAAATGCAAATCTTAGCTCCCGAGGAAGATGATGATATAACGTATCATAAACATATTACAATTAATAAAACTACTCACCCTCATGGACAGCCTCATCGCTTTGCGATCGTTCTACCTCCGCTTCTTGCACATCAGACATTGGGTCTACACAGAAAGTATTAGTGATCCCAACAGTATCATGGCTACCCGTTTGCACTGTAGCCTGCTCAGCTGGTAAATTATTTGGAGCTCACCTGAAAACTGGCAGATATCCCATATGTAGACCATACCGCCGTTATTTAACGAAGCGAAGTGTTTGTTGTCGGGTGAGCATGCAACCGATGTGAAAAATCCTCCGTATCCCTTGGATAACATTCGGGTGCCGCTATGTGGATCCCAAATATGTAATTTATCCCCCGCACCTACGATAACTAGGCAGCTGTTGGAGAAACACGCAACCTTTGGATCTGTGTAGCTGCCTGCTTGAATTTCACGTCCTACCTGCCCGGTGTGCACATTCCAGATCCGTACAGCTCCGCTCTGGTAGCCGATGACCAAGTCTGAGCCAACTTGTGATAGATAGGCCAGCGAGCCGTTAATTCTACCATCGTAGGGAGAAACATCCCCTACTCCCACACTGGCACGCAATGTGTTAGTCTCCACGTTCCATATACGAACAATACAGTTGACTTCTAAGACGGCGACGTGTTCACCATCAGCCGAATATACAGCTGCTCCAACCATTTCAGTTCCCTTCCCTAGTTGTTTGATCATCTCTCCAGTGTGCGTATCCCAGATATGGAGGGATTGCCGCACAAAAATAAACGATGAGCTAACCGATAGGATATGAGCACTAGTTGGCGAGTGAGCAACACTCTGCACGCTGCAGGAGTGGGTGATCAGAGGGATTTCAGGTGTAGAACCATCGATTGCGTTCCACGCACGTATGGTCTTGTCTTCGGAGCCAGTGAATATGTACGTGCTATCGGGCGAGAAGGTAATAGAACCAACCCGGAGGTCATGTCCCTTTTGCTGCTGTCCTATCATACAGTTGGCGCGTGTATCCCATATCTGTACCGAACCGTTTTCAAGTCCAAGAGCCAGATACAATCCGTTACGCGAATATGCCATTGACTGAACCCGTTCATTAAAGTTGCCAGATGTTTGTGTCTTTGCTGAGCAAAGTGACTGTATGTTCCAAATACGCAACGTGCCATCCTCTGAACCTGTTGCAGCATGTTTGCTGTCAGGCGAGCATACAACACAGCTAACCATGCCGACATGGCCTTGCAGTGGCTGACATAGAGGCGAGCCAGTGTGTGGGTCACAGACTTCAGCTGTGCCATCACTGAAGCCCTCTATCAAATATGTGCCGTCAGGCGAGTACGCACCGCACAAAGTTAGACCACCAGAACGTGGCTTGATGGTTCTCGTCTTAGGACGATTATTCTGCATGAAATCCTCGCCCATGGAAAATATAGAGATGGAATGGCAACCGTCCTGCGAACAAGCAGATGCAAAGTTTATCTCTAGGAGGAGGAAACCGTCGCGTGTATCAGGACAGTTTTCACCCACCCAAGTGATGGTATATGGACCGCAAGATGGCCATGAAATTGGGAGCTTTAGATCAATCCCCTTCCATATCAGCTGGCAGCTTTGCGTGTCCCACAAACTGAAGCCGGACGTTCTCATATCCGCTGATCCAGACATCAAGTGAGCACCGTTGAGCGAGTATGCAAGATAATTAACAGAATCTTCCTGGCTTAGGATGGAATGTTTAACTGGTTCGCCGGTACTTACATCCCAGATGCTTATATCCCCTTTACACAGACCAAAGGCTATTTTTGCCCCGTCAGGACGTGAATACGCAATTGAACAAACCCCACTGCCCACATATATTGAATTTCCGGTGGGGTGTCCAGTTCTAGCCTCCCAAAATCGTACTGTCCCACCACGGAAGGCACAAGCAATATTAATTCCGTCGGGCGAGTACTTCACGCGTTGCGCTTCACTGCCAGTCACACAGACCGCCAGGGAGGTAACAGTTCGCTTATTTATTGCCGTCCCAGTCACCTGAATCAAACCCGACATTTGTTGTAGATAAAGGCTAGAAATCGGTCGATCTGCAGGCCAAAACACAAGCCCAGAGACGTAAATATGAGGCGTGCTTTGTGCCAGAACGCTGGATGAGAGCATTGTTGCAAAGCGCCACGCGTCATAGGCTAGTTCTTTGAACGGGTTCAAGTAAATCTGTGTCTGATTTGGCATTGAGTGAATATCTCCAGTTCTGTTCTGAGTATCACGTACCTCACACAATGCTTGAGCTTTATACAAAGCACGGGAGCCAAGATGTACGCTTTTCTTCAAGTTGAGTATCTCTAGCCATAGCAGTAGTTTCTCTGAAAGGAAAACGTATAATAGATCTCCGAGCTGCTTGGATGTCTCGGCTAGCTCGATGTGGGTAGCCCAATGCCGGCATGCGTAGAACAGTTTGCTAGGTATGGCTTTCTCAACCCGTTCTTCTAGATCAGGTATCTCATCATCGACAATGTACGATGACTTTAGTCCGCATATATTGAACGCAGGGCGTTGCTTCGTAATGATGTCAAAACACCGTTGTGTCAGCTGCGCGTGTTGATAACGCCCATCGCACCAGAAGTCGCCTGATCTATTCTTATCGAGGATATAGTTCGGAAATGATTCATGCAGTGTTATCACTGGACCGTTCGGCTCCAGAACGTGTAACACGGACATAAGAGGGTCCAAGGCGGCAATTACCGAGTCACTATCATGCAGCCCAAGCAAGCCAGCAATCAAGTCCAAAGTCATAGGCTCCTGCGCGCATATAACGCTGTCGAGAACGAGTTTCATCTCCTGCCTCTCGTTGTCGTCCAAAGTGGGGTCGTTGAGTGCTGTTTTTAGGATCTGGGTATATAGTTCATCCACTGCCCTGTAGCTATTACTTGATAAAGATGTAGATGCGCCGAGAAGTTGAGCTAGACGAGCGTTATATCTAGAGAAGTTCCTGTCTTCGAGATAGCGAACCACCGTAGCAGCATAAATAAACAACACCCCTGATTGCTTTGTCAGCGCGTCCAAATCGGCTGAAGACGGTTTCTTTGATTCCAACTTGCGAGCAAGGTATGTTCTGACGTCTTGACTGACAACCAAATGATCTAGCTCGTGTAGACGAAGTTCAAGTCGTAGCTCTTCGTTGTGTTTCATACGTTCGACTATCCGGCTGTCAGGTCGACTGGTGACAAAATACTTCAGGGGTAGGCTGTTTGCGTAAGAAAGCAGGACAAGCAATATGTGAGTTGTTCCTTCTATATTATCACATTCATCTAGCGCGTCTATCACTATGGCCAGGTCCTCGGGAAGTGAATCTTTCGCCTCCTGGAGTGGATTGACTACTAGTTTATCAAATTGTTCTGCTAGGGAATGGTTGTATGCGTCCCAGTCCTGCTCCAGCGCACGAAACAGGGCGGCTCGGAATGGTTGTGAATATTGCGAAAGCTGGTAAGCAATACTCGGTATGATCCTGTTGACATCACGACACGCCGGTAGCTGCTTAGAGCAAAAGAAGCTAGCCGCTAGCCGCCTAGTTATTTCCAAGTGTTCGCATATGCTGGCTGCAATCGTTGTCTTGCCTGTCCCTGCCATGCCATTCAGCCAGTATATGGCTTCACTTTTAGGATTGTGCGCCCAGTCTTGCATTTGCTTCATGATATCCACACGTGTGCCCGATGTGCACCCTTCTCGACGCTGACCATTTGGTCGAGCAGAACGATATCTTGCGTCGGGAGAGTTTGGTAATCGCGTCAACCGAGCGATCTGCCAAGGATCAGTACGGTTAATAGAATCAAGTTCTGTGTATAGCTTACCACAGCTTGTTCGTCCGTTATCTTCCAAATGGACAAGTTGGCATTCATCTGAGTAACGCTCAGAATTAATCAGACGATAGTCGAATGCGATACTGACAATCAATCGGTTAAGAAGAGATTGCACCCTACGGTAACACTCTGCTATCTTTTCAATGTCGTCTTTCGCACTCTTAGTCTGCGACAGTTCACTCCTTTGCTGATTTTCGAACAAAAATTCTAGCTGCTGTTGTATTCCTCTATTTTTGACGTTAGTCCAATTCTCGCCGCTTTAAGTTGACTTACGCAGCCAAGCTTGTGATACTGGGAGTCATTGTTGAAGGCATTGGTCCGTCAATATATCTTGCCAGGTCTCCACAGAGTTCATTGAGTTCGCTTTCCATCTGGTCAAAGCTCGCGCTGCTCTGAACCCGCTCCTGAATGGGAATATGAACATTGAATCACACAATGAACATACTTCTCTGCTACTAACCTCCAATACGTCCTTGAGCTTTGTAATTGCATCGACAACCGACTTGATTGGACCCAACTCATTTGCATTTCTGCCGACGACATGGGCAAGCGCTTCCAGGCCAGACCAGATCTTCCGCTGAGTTGTGGGTGGAGCGGATAGGCCGAGCCCTAAACCTGAGGGTCGAGCAGGAGTAGAAGTTCCTGAGCCACCGATCGTGCCTTCTGCTGCGTTTGGAATGGGGTTTTGCGCCGAAGAAAACAGTGTGGAGTGGATGCCGGCCTGATTATTATTCGGTGTCGGACTGCGTGGATATGGAGAATGTCTTGAACCTTTGGTCCGTTCACGGTTGTTCTTGTCTTTTCCAAACATATCTTTGTAGTATGATGATGGTTGGATGTTATAGGGTACGCAGGTAGTTCGAGAGTGGTCGTCGTATCCAGAGGATTGATCGGCGCTCCCCCTCACTACAGGGGATTTGGGATTTCGGCCCGTGGATGTCCGGTAGAAGTCTCAGCGCTTGATCCCTGTTTCTGTTTGCG
>JAYRCO010000021.1:0-78641 GCA_037042815.1 Ceratobasidium papillatum | reverse complement strand
AGGCAGAGCGAGACCGGATGAAGCGTATCACAAATGCTGCGTCATCTTCCAAGAAGTCATAGGCAAGGGGGCAAGGGGGTGTTTTGGACGAAACGGACTTAGAATTATTTTATTTCCTTCTCTCGTTTTTACTCTCACTCTCTCTATGATACCGTTTCATGTGGTCGTGGTTTGCTTTTTTTATACCGGGCTGGTTCACTGCGTTTTTCTTTTCTTATCCATACGTACCATTCTTGTTTTTTTGTAAACTTGATTATTTGTTTTCACTTGTACAGATGGGATCGAGCACTCGTTTTTTTTGAGTTTACCTAGTCATTGATTACCACCCTGTCTTGTCGTATGCACGCGTGTTGGTCGTTGGCCTGAATACATCCTACTCGAAAAGATAGGTTACAGAGTGTTCATATTCCAGCCAGGTCAAAAAAATAGACATATATAAGTACAAACTCAGATCTCTAAAACTATTCAATTGTGGGAGGATTATCAAACTTGGTCAAGTCTACGGTGAAAGTCAGCAGCTCGCTCATCCATCCATGAACTGCCAGAAACCCGCCCCGCTGGTAAACTGCAGCAACGTAGGCTTTAAAAACCGCGACCTTTGCTCCCTGTGAACGCTGAACTAACATATTACTCGAGGTACTAGACCCCGACTGAATATGGTTTTGTAGGTTGTACATCGTCGTCCAGTCCGAGACAGAGCTCGCGCGAATGAGCGCTGCCCGAACTACCTGTGCCCGAACAAGTGATTCAGCATAATGATTGGGCGCTAATTTAATCCGTAGCCCACCGATACCTCGCCTGGAGACCACGTCGGTCGTTTATGAATAATCCAATCCGTGATGACCGTAGTGAGGATGGGATCTCCGAGCAGTGAAAGTTGCTCATTCGAGATCTCTGCTCCGCGATGGCGAAATACGCGCTGCCGATCGTCTGGGTTGATATCTGGTAACAGGGGAAGTGACATCCAAGGTCTGTCATGCACGATTCGAACGGAGAGTGAGGCAACAAGTTTGAGAGAGTGAAGGGTGGGGTCATATTGCAAGCTTGCCAGCTGGTATGCGTGGCTAGTTATGGCATGGCGATGTTCTCAAAAAGGCAGATCGAGGTGCGACACGACCAGGGCGGTGCTTGCTGTCCGGGTAAGAAGATTTCCTCGATTGCCTACTTTAATTATGGCGTGGTACAGGGCTGGCAGTCTGTTGCAATGACATGCGCATTAGCTATGGTAGCGTTACATACTCGTCGCGCTACTCGCACGAGTTTCATCCCAAGAGTCTGAGCGGAAATGACTATCGTCCTTCCCGTTTGAAGTAGTCGCTCGTCACTGCATTCCCTTGCACAACGTTGAAAAGGGTTTCTCCTGCCCCGAGGAATGTGTCTGCCACTGTCCTGAGCGTCGGATCGGTGATCAGCGTGGTCTGGGGTCTAAACCGTTCGCCGTTTGTTATCTCCTGTTCCAGCCCCAGCAAAGGGTTACTTACGCATAACCCGTAGATTTCTTTACGCCCGCCAACACGGTAGAGACCAGAACAAGATCGACCGCATAATGTGTGAGGCGACCTACGACCATGATAGTTCAAGGATAAGGTAGAGACGATGGATAGCGATCAGAGAATGTGTTGGTATAAAATACGGGCGCAGAGATGACCGTGATATGGTGCCAGGAATAGCGGCGAGCTGTGAACTGTGAGCGAGGAAGCTGGCCGTATTCAAGTCGACCGATCGTGTGAGGATCGAGATAGAAGACAAGAGCTACAGTATTTTATATGTTGGTCTACAGCCCTCTTTTGGATCTTAGCTCAACGGTAGGCAGCCGTGGACTGACGCGGACACTGACGCGGACGGCCGGCGACGGAAGCTGGGGGTGTGGTGCGTTCCACGAGCGCCGTTCTTTCATAAAGCCTAACCAAACACCAGCGCCACTTGCGCCACACACCAAATCCAAAATCAACACGTATATTGTTCAAACAATCTGGTCTACAGTAAAGAGCCCTGTTTATCTTCCTTAAATTCACTGCGTATTGATTCGGATCAGGTCAACATTTGAAGGTTTGACCGATAGGCTTACGTCTATGAATGCTTGGGACTGGATCTTGTACATCTTCGTATACTCGCCGTCCATCGCCAGAAGCTCTTTGTGAGTACCTTTCTCTACAATCGAGCCGTCCTTGACGTAGAGAACTAGAATGATTGAGTGATGTGAGCTTTTGAAAACGCGGCAAGGTTGTGCTTACTTAGATCCGCATACTTAGTCAGGTGGCCGAAGCGACTGTAGTGCAATCTTAGCACACGATGAAGAGACATTCAACTAAACGTACTGTGTCACAAATATCATGGTCTTGCTTCCTCGCAAGCTGCGTAGCCTCTCAAACATTTCTTTCATAATCTGCTCAGCAGGGTTGCGCTAGACGCATTTGATCAGCTCACCGTATTCCGCCTTGGGGTCAAGACTCGCACTCGGTTCATCGTAGCATAATAGCTTTACTTGGCTCGAATTTTTCATGAAAGTCTTGGAGAGCTGTGGCTGCAATTAGCATAGTATTATTTGAGTCGACCTAATGAGAACGCACCGCCAAACGCTGCCATTCACCCCCACTGAGTCTGGTTTGCTTTTGAGATTCGATAAAATTCTGGTACACAATCTCAGGATCATCATCCTCGCCATATGTGATTGAGTAACCGGTATCGGTCGGTTTGAGGTTTGTTTCAAACTTTAGTGGAAGCTTTTGCACAAAGTCGTAGGCACCACCGAGTTTGGCCGCTGCTTCAATGGCCGAGGCAGGGTTTTCACAGCCAGGTCGCCCTAGTAAAATGTTTTCTCGGATCTGAGAAATGTCGTTAGCTTAAGATAAATGAACGCAATATTGAGCCATACGGTCAAAGGGAGATGGTGGTAATCTTGGTACATCACACTCGTCGCTCCTCTGAAACTGGACATCACGTAGTCACCGATGGGTCGTCCGTCGATCAAAACCTCTCCCGACGTGCAATCGTACATCCGGGTAATCATATTAATGGTCGTACTTTTACCACAGCCTATACGTCCTATCAGGAAAATAACCTCTCCAGCAGTAACGGTACGGACCGTTCTCGCCAACAATCACACAAAGTTGACCGGACCCGATAGAGAACGACATGTCTTTCAACACCAGCTTGTCCGTCATAGGATATCGAAAGTCAACCGATCTGATAGGATAAATTAGTCAAGAAGACGATACCAACAACAAAATAGCTCACTTGAATTCTATAGAGGCCCCTTTTCTATCTTTGTGCTCCTCTTCTGGATAAATGACAGTGCCATCAGCCATAGCCAACTTCAGGTCCAGTACTTCGTAAAGCGCCAGAGTATTCTTGAACAGGGTGGTCATGTTGGATCCACAGCACATGATTCTCCGAAGTGTTCGCTGTAAAGAGTTTGCTGCTTGCTGCATCAATACAACAGAAGATAGGTTGATTTGATCTCCGCCTCGCATAAATCCCCACGCATACATGAACTGAAATCATAAAAATAAGCCGATCATCTGTCAATGCTAGCTGAATACTTACTAGCGGGAGCGACTCGAACAATGAGTCAAAATCGCCATACCCGAAAAAGCTCTGGTTGAACATTTGCTCATATGGGTCTTGGGTTGGGGTGTCTCCGAGATCCTTCATATCTTTATCATACTCTACAAAGTTCAAACTATAAGCAAGAGCGTCTTCTACCGATAATAAAAACTTACGCGAATTGATGTAGCCATCTAGATTGTTCGCAATTACCTCTTTTCTATAATCTGGGTCGGTACCTAGGTCAAAAAGCGCAGTCATACGTAGCCATCGCAAGTCAGTGACCATGCAATAGTGTGCTAGTACGCTATGTCAGTATAAATGGCCTAAAAGGCTGCATCTATGCCTACATCCGTCACTAGAGGCACGGGAGAGCCAAATCGCCAACGGCCGCGCAAGAACAAGCAACGCAAACGATCCGGCGTGTTTATGAACTTTCATGACTTGAGCTATCACAGACGCTTGGCCACAGATCTCCGCAGCAATTGAAACAAACTCTATGATGTTTTCGAGAACGGTCCAGGCATTGCTGCAGTAGCCGCTTGCCCGTGACGTTTTGGTCTTGATGTCTGGATTCTCGGCCATTGCTAAGTCAAAACGAGATTGAACTGCGAATTCAACTCAATATAGTCCAGGAAACAAAATAACCACTGAACATACTGGCTAGAAGGCGTTGCTGAAAATGCAAGGACATTCTTTGTTGCAGGACGGGTTTGCTTCGGTCTCTGGTCGTGACGCCTGAGCACGGTTTGATCGAGAGAACGAAGTGGGTACGACTTACACGAGCTTTCGGAGTATAAATGATACTACAAACACAGAAACACATGAGGCAGTGATACGTTCAAACCGCTGACGGTCAGGAGGTTGTCCTCTTGCCGTATCTTCCACCTGCGGAAAGCGAGACCGCTTAGTCCAAAGCACCGAACTCGCCTTACGCATACTTACAAAGGCCAAGATTTGCGAGTTGTTGTACAACTGAAAGGCAGACTCAAAGCTGACAAGTGTCGAACAGGCAAAGTGCACCGCGAAGAAAACTGGAGCCAGCGCCAAAGTCTCCAGCACGAACTTCCAGATAATAGGAAACCCCCTTATGAGATCAAAATAAAGCCATAATGTCTCCAAACCAGGGAAATACTGGCTCCACGAATTAGTGACCGAATAATAAAGTGTCCAGACACCAAGCCGGACCTCGCGGAACTCGCGTTGAGGCTTTGCTTTCGAGTCGTCTTTGGACTTTTCGCTCACGAGTGGCACATCGGAGTCATGTCCTGAATCAGACCCAGATTGTTCAGATATCGACAGTTTCTCAGATACAATCATATGCAGAACTGCTGGGTGACTAGAACAGCGTGTCTTGCTCCGAGTTTATCTACGTGTGCGCTGTATAGCCTCGTCCTCGGCGATGGGGATAGCAAAAAGGGCCCAGTGGACTTGTTCGCTACCGGAACCACTTGCGCGCCAATTATCCCAAATGATACGAGCTAACGCCGTGAGTCATTAGATGAGGTAACATAAGCGCCCAAAGTCATGATAATGAAGCCCTAAAACACTCGGGCCACGTTATCGTAGGCGCTGAAGGCGCATGTATGGTTTCTTTGCTAGGCAAAGATCGTCTGATGATCTATAGGTGCATTGATTTAAAGTGTGAATACATGTCAGCCTTACACTGCTCCAGCGCTAGAGCTTCATTTCCAGACGCCTTGCAAAAGTTACCACCAAGCCGTTGTCGGCAAAGACGCCCGCGAGACATTGATGAATGTTGGAATCACGTTTAAAATGCAATGTACTTACTCCGCCAGCAAGTGGGCTCTGAGTAGGAATCTTAAATTGGCTGAGTTCCAAATAGAGCATAAGATCCCGAGTTTTACGCCTTTAGTCTCTAATACTGTTGTTTACTTTCAGCTTCATCATCGTCAGGATGTGATCATAAACCGGAGGTTTCACGTAAAAGAAAGGTAAGATCAACATCGAACACAGGTACTGCGGAGATACAGTATAATACGCTCAAGTTTCAAACTCACTTAATATGGTTTGGGACACAGGTGGAAAACATGAAATCTTTAGTGGGGAAGGCGCATGTGTGACCTACACAATGGGTTACTAGCAAACCTAAACTGATGTACTACTACAAAATTTTGATTCGAGGCTGAAGATGAAGACACCTAATGATTGGATTGGGGTAACATCTGAGCGATAATATCCAAAGTACCTGAACCTCTTTGTGTTAGTCAGTCTCAAGCCTAGCTTAATATCGTAATAGGCGCATATACGAGAGGGCCATTTCATCATAATCAGACAGATAGTCCGCCAGTCCTAGCTGTACAGCAACCTGATCTATTGTTTGGGTATTTTCAGAGGGCAGTATAGTCGATTGCTTCAGCCCGAATTCTCCTATAGAGTGTATTTCCGTCTTGTGGATCTCTTTCCAACACGACAGTTTGAGGCCCTTCGTTCAATTAGCAATGTCACACAAACGTTCTGAAAAACATGGGTCGGGCGGTAGCTAAAGATATGAGCCACTCGATGATTAAGTAGCCACATTCGCTCGTGGCTATGCTTGGAACTTCTTTCGAGTTGGCGGATTTCGAAAGATGACGACCAGTGGACCTGCTTCATATGTAGGTAATGATTGAGAGTCTTTCGCCAAGCGTTGGGCTCAGCGGCAAACGAGCGATAATCGAAGAATCAATCCTTGAATGCGGAACGAATCGCGTTTGCGAGCATGTATGATATGCCTGCTGCAAAAATAAACTTGACTTGTGATTCTAAGCAAGTTTTAGATCGTTCTATTCAATAAAATGGGGGAACTCATTTAGCGTACGCAAACTAGATACCAGCACCGCTTGAGCCACACATCAAGTCCAAAATCAATATATGCATTGTTCAAACAGTCTAGTCTACAGTAAAGAACCCTGTTTATCTTCCTTAAATTCACTGTGTATTGGTTCGGGTCAGGTCAGCATTCGAAGGTTTGACCGATAGGCTTACGTCTATGAATGCTTGGGACTGGATCTTGTACATCTTCGTATATTCGCCATCCATCGCCAGAAGCTCTTTGTGAGTACCTTTCTCTACAATCGAGCCGTCCTTGACATAGAGAACTAAGATGATTGAGTAACGTGAACTTTTGAAAACGTGGTAGAGTTGTGCTTACTTAGATCCGCATACTTGGTCAGGTGGCCGAAGCGACTATAGCGCAATATCAGTACAGGACGATGGTGGACATGCAACTAAACGTACTGTGTCACAAATATCATGGTCTTGTCCCCTCGCAAGTTGCGTAGTCGCTCGAACATTTCTTTCACAATCTGCTCAGCAGGGCTGGACTTGACACATTTAGTCAACTCACCATATTCCGCCTTGGGATCAAGACTCGCACTCGGTTCATCATAGCATAACAGCCTGACCTGGCTGGAGTTTTTCATGAACGTTTTGGATAGCTGTAGTCGCAATGAGAAAGATATCCACCGAATCAATCTAATAAAAACGCACCGCCAAACGCTGCCATTCACCCCCACTGAGTTTGGTTTTCTTTTGGGCTTCAATGAACTTCTGGTACGTAGTCTCGTCGTCGTCATCCTCTCCATATGATGTGTTTGAGTAGCCGGTATTGCTCGGCTTGAGATTTGTATCAAACTTCAGGGGAAGCTTCTGCACAAAGTCATAGGCACCACCCATTTTAGCTGCTTCTTCTATGGCTTCGGTCGGATTTTCACAATCAGGTCGCCCCAATAGGACGTTTTCTCGTATCTGAAAAGTCGGGTTAGCTCAAAGTATACAGACGCAGCATCGAACCATACAGTCAATGGGAGATGGTGATAGTCTTGGTACATCACACTCGTCGCTCCTCTGAAACTGGACATCACGTAGTCACCGATGGGTCGTCCGTCGATCAAAACCTCTCCCGACGTGCAATCGTACATCCGGGTAATCATATTAATGGTCGTGCTCTTACCGCAGCCTATGCGTCTTATCAGCACAACATCCGCCATAGTAGTAAAGGTACATACCATTCTCGCCAACGATCACACAAAGCTGACCAGACCCGATAGAGAACGACATGTCTTTCAATACTAACTTGTCTGTCATGGGATATCGGAAGTCGACCGACCTGATAGAAGAACTTAGTCAAACAAATGATACTGACAACAAACCCGCTTACTTGAATTCTATAGAGGTTCCCTTTCTATCTTTGTGTTCTTCCTCCGGATAAATGACGGTGCCATCAGCCATAGTCGGTTTAAGCTCCAATACTTCGTACAACGCCAGAGTATTCTTGAACAGGGTGGTCATGTTTGATCCACTGTACATGATTCTCCAAAGCGTTCCCTGTATAGAGTTGGCTGCTTGCTGCATCAACACAAGAGAAGATAGATTGCTCCGATCTCCACCCCGCATAGATCCCCACGCATACAGGAACTACAACCAGGACATTTAAAATAAGCCAGTCGTCCGCCAATGTTAGCTAAACGCTCAAGAGTGTGCTTACTAGCGGGAGCGACTCGAATAATGAATCAAAATCGCCGTACCCCAAAAAACGTCGGTTTGATATTTGCTCATATGGATCTTGGGTTGGAGTGTCTCCGAGATCCTTCATATCTTTATCATACTCTACAAAGTTCAAATCGTAAGCAAGAGCCACTTTTACCGATAGTGAAAACGTACGCGAATTGATGTAACCATCTAGGTTGTTCGCAATTGCCTCTTTTCTGTAATCTGGGTCGGTACCTAGGTCAAAAAGTGCATCCATACGCAGCCATCGCAAGTCAGTGACCATGCAATAGTATGCTAGAGCGCTAGGTCAGTACAGCAGACCGAAAAATCTGTATTTATACGTACAGCCATCACTAGAGGTACGGAAAAGCTTGATCGCCAACGGCCGTGCGAGAATAAGTAACGTAAACATTCCGGCGTGTTTGTGAGCTTTCATGACTTGAGCCATCACGGACGCTTGGCCGCCAATCTCTGCAGCAATTGACACCAACTCTATGATACCCTCGAGAATCGTCCAAGCATTGCCGTAGTAGCTGCTCGCTCGTGACGTTTTGGTTTTAATATCCGGGTTCTCGGCCATCGTCAAGTCAAAACGAGATTGAACTGTGAATCCGACTTAGCATGCACTAGGAAACCCAGATAACTATTGAACACACCGGCAAGGAGGCGTTGCTTAAAATGCAAAGACACCCTTTGTTGCAGGACGGGGTTACTTCGATTTCTAGTCATGGCACATGAGCACGGTTTGGTCGAGGAAACTTAGCGGGTATGACTTACACGAGCTTTCGGAGTATAAACGCTACTACA
Organism: Ceratobasidium papillatum; assembly: GCA_037042815.1. NCBI lineage: Eukaryota > Fungi > Basidiomycota > Agaricomycetes > Cantharellales > Ceratobasidiaceae > Ceratobasidium > Ceratobasidium papillatum. Next base: position 69,794 of record JAYRCO010000021.1, on the reverse strand, counting down.
AACGCAAAAACATACGAGGCAGTGATGCGTTCAAACCGCTGACGGTCAGGAGGTTGGCCTCTTGCCGTATCTTCCACCTGTGGAAAGCGAGACCGCTTAGTCCAAAGCACCGAACTCGTCTTACGCATACTTACAAAGGCTAAGATTTGCGAGTTGTTGTACAACTGAAAGGCAGACTCGAAACTGACAAGTGTCGAGCAGGCAAAGTGCACCGCAAAGAAAACTGGAGCCAGCGCCAAAGTCTCTAGCACGAACTTCCAGATAATAGGCAAGCCCTTTATAAGGTCAAAGTAGAGCCATAAGGTCTCTAAAGCAGGGAAATACTGTCTCCAGGAATTGGTAATTGGATAGTAAAGCGTCCAGATACCAAGCTGGACCTCGCGGAACTCGTGTTGGGGCTTTGCTTTCGAGTCGTCTTTGGATTTCTCGCTCACAAGTGGGGCGTCAGAGTCGTGTCCTGAATCAGACCCAGATTGTTCAGATATCGACAGTTTCTCAGATACAGTCATGAGCAGAACTGCTGGGTGACCAGAACAGAGTGTCTTGCTCCGGGTTTATATACGTGTGCGCTGTATAGCCTCGTCCTCGGCGATGGGAACAGCAGGAAGGTTTGCTCGGTACCGGAACCCTTTACGCGCCAGTCATCCCCGAAATAACACAAGCTAACGTCTTTAAGTGAGTCATTAGATGAGGTAACATAAGCGCCCAAAGTCATAATGAAAAGCAACCAATCAAAATGCATAATTAGTGTACTTGAAATGGGCATACCACATGACGCATAGTCATTCCATCCAACTACGGCCAGGCTTGCTTTTTATGTCTGAACACTCGGCGTGACTGGCAAGGCGGCCGCTAAATTTCTGAAACACTAGAGTCGTGATGTTGCAGGCTCTCAAGGCGCATGTATAGTTTATTGAGCAAGCGAAGATCGTTTGAGGATCCACAGGTACATTGATTTAAAGCATAAACACATGTCAGCCTTATACTGCTTCAGCGCCAGAGCTTCATTTCTAGACGCCTTGCAAAATTCACGACCAAGCTGTTGCCGGTAAAGACGCCCGCGAGTCATTGATGAATGCTAGAATCACATTTAAAATGCAATGTACTTACTCCGCCGGCAAGTAGGGGTAGGAGTAGAAAGCTTGAATTAGCCGAATTCCAAATAAAGCACAAGGTCCCGAGTTATATGCCTTTAGGCTCTAACACTGTGCATTCACTTTCAGCTGCATGATATCAGGATGTGGTCATAAGCTGGAGGTTGTACGTAAAGAAAGGTAATATTAACGCCGAGCAAAGGTGCTGCGGGGATACAGTATAACACGCTCAAGGTTCAAACTCACTTGATTTGGTTTAGCACGCAGGTGGCAAACACAGCGTCTTTAGTGGAGAAGACACATGTGTGACGACCTGCATACAATGGGTTTCCAGAAGACCTAGACTAAGGTACTACTGCAAAATTTTGACTCCAGGCTGAGAATGAGGGCACCTGGCGATGGGATTGGCGTAACATCTAAGCAATAACATCAAGTCACCCGAGCCCCTTTGTATTGGTTAGTCTCAAGTCCGGCCTACCATCGTAATATGTAAGAGCGTATACGAGAGGTACGTTACATCATAGTCGATGAAACAGTCCTGCTTCGCGCTGTTGGCTGTAGTACAGTAACCTGATTCCTTGGTGTATCTCCGGAGCGTGGTACACTTGACTGGTTCAGCTCGAATCCTCCTATATAGTATATTTTCGTCTTGCGGCTCTTTCCAATATGACAATACGAGGCACTTCAACTGCTACCCAATCCATGTTCTCTGAAATGCTTATATGATATTGCTATATGAATGAAGTCATGAGCCACTCGATGATCCAGTAGCCACACCCACTTGTGGCTATGCCTCGAACTTCTTTCGAGTTGACGAATTTCGAAAGATGCTGACCCGTGTGGCCTACTCCATAGATGGTAGCGCTTCAAAGTCTTTCACCAAGCGTTGGACTCGGCGGCGAACTAGCGACAGTTCAATAATTCATCCTTGAATGCGCAACGAATTGTTTTTGCGAACAAGTACTGTATGTCAGCTACAAACACAAACACAACTCGCACTTCTAGCCAAGCCTAACTTAACCTATACAAAGTGCTACTTATACAAGCCATTGTTATTGATCTAATCCAAGACTCATAAGTCGAGGTTATAATACATTATAGTTACGCTGTCTTGCACTCGTGCCAAGTGCGTGTGTTGTCGTTTGCCCTCGACCACAACTGCTGTGCGCTGTTTTGAATGCAAGATAAGACTTGTGGCGCGGTATTTAGCATCTGCTCAAATTCATATCATTTTGTGCTCGATTTGACCTAGGATGATCGACAGGACAAGTGATCGACGAACGCGAATGAAATTTGAATCGAGAGAACCGTTGGTTGATCTGCCGGCTGGGGAAACTCGTTTAGCGTACGCGAGCCACCCCATCGCGATCGATGTACGGTGACTGCCGATGGGCTCGACCGACAACCTTGGAGTCTTTTTCTACGTTTATCCGTAGCACAGCCGTCTCGCTTCGAACTTGTTATAACACATCCAGTTCTGCCCTTTATCTCCATCCGCCGATTAAGGTCCATACATGCGCCCACACGTGACCCAAGCTTGAATTCGTGCTCCGTCTTGACCACCACCACCACCATCATGGCCGAGACTGAAGGAGACAGCTATGAGATATTCACGAGCGCGCTCGAAGTGCTGTATGACGAGCTTCCTGTGACGTTGGCCACGACTGGTGGAGCCTATGTACACGGTATGCAATGTAAAACTCTACCTAGACTGACGATCCTAAACGCCCTTCTTTTTTTGTGGATGGGTAGAACGACTAGGACAAAAGACGATCACGATTCGCACGCCAGAAACGTGTTCGGAGAATTGGGGGTTACAAGCCGACGGGGTGTGGCAAGCTGCGCGGTATCTGGCAGATAACCTTCCGCCGAACCTCCAAGATAAACGCGTGCTGGAGCTCGGGGCTGCAGCTGGTCTACCTGGGATCGTGGCTATCGGACGCGAGCCTCGGTCCGTTGTGTTGAGTGATTATCCGGATCCGGGGATTTTGAAACAACTAGAGGAGAATGTCGATGCGAATTGGAGAGGATGTAGTGTAGAGGTTTCGGTGCGGGGACATGGCTGGGGTGGGGCGGACGCGTTGGCAGAGCTGGGTGGGAATCGGTTTGATGTGGTGATAGCCGCGGACGTGCTGTGGAAGCAAGAGATGCATGAAGCGCTGTGTCGGACGCTCGGTATGTCGTTTTATGCGCATATTGTAGATCAAACGACTGAATCCTGATATGTAGACCAGGTATTGGTGCTTGGAGACACGGGACGGGTGCATATAGTTGCAGGGTTGCACACTGGCAGGGCCGTGGTGGCAGGATTTATTGCACGGGCGCTTGAGGCACGACTTGTGGTAGAAGACATCCACGAGGTGGCCGCTGGGACGCGAAAAGGCCAGCGCGAGTGGGCCGAGGAGCGGGCAGGGGAAACGATGGGAGAGCGGCGGATGTGGTTGGTCGTGGCTGTGCTGAGGCGCCGTGTTTAGGGATGTGTGTGCATATTGGGGCGTGACTAACGACGGAGGAGGGGCTGGTGTCGGCGAGCTGGATGCGCCATGTCGCTGCCGTTCACCGCAGCGCACGGATTGTGTTTCCCAGAGTTTGGAGTACAGACGCAGTGCACAAGCACGAGCGGGACCCCAGTGTCTGGTGTTGTTGCGTATATCCCCATCGACCCTGCGTTGCTGAGCGGCTGCGACGACGCTGGGCCCGACGCCGCAGCAGCCCCCGGCGCCGATGAGCACGCGCCGGATCTCTATGCGGTAAGCAGCGTCTCTGTGTTTGGTTCTCGCCACTCACCTGCCCGCCACTGCCACCCGCGACGACGACCGCAGCTCTCGCCCGACCAGCCCCCCGCGCACCCGCCCCCGCCCCCCGCCCCCGACCACGCGTACGCCGGCTTTCCGGTCTTTGGCGACATCCCGCCCCCGCCGCTGCTCGAGGAACAACAACAGCTCGCCGCGGCGCAACTGCCTCCCACGCCCCCCCTCTCGCTGGTCCAGCCCAAGTCGAGCGCACTCAAACGGCCGCGCAAGAGACCGCAAAAAGTCGTTCCTGAGCGCGTGTGTTCCTTTTGCCAGGGTGACGATCAGCACAACAAGCATCGCGTCCCGGAGCTCATGGTCTCCTGTGTTGTTTGCGGCAGCAGCGGCCACCCCAGCTGCGCCGAGATCCCGCACCTGGCCGACGTTGTCCGCACCTACGGCTGGCGCTGCCAAGACTGCAAGGAGTGCGAGGTCTGCAAGTCCAAAGGCGAAGATGTGAGTTGTCGTTGCGCGCCCCCTCAGAGATCTGCTGCTGATCTCCCCCCGCTAGTCCAAGCTCCTGCTCTGTGACGCCTGCGACCGCGGCTGGCACTTTGATTGCCTCACCCCTCCGCTACACCATCCACCTCGCGGCGAGTGGTCCTGTCCCCTCTGCAACTTGGCCCCTTCAACATCCAAACTCTCCCCGACTACCACCACCACCAAGCCCACTAAACCTGCCAGGTCCCGCCGCAAATCCACAGCAGCTGGTGCGGCCGAGCTGCCTCAATCCCACTCGTCGGCCATGGAAACCGATCAACAGCCGGTAGTAGTCAACGGCGCGGGCAAAGGCAGGGCAAAAGCTGCGGTCAAGTCTCGAGCGATCCCGTTTCCTATCCTTACCCCAGAGACAGATACCCATTCGCCTGCATCTGCTCCAGTACCCGAATCGAATGCTCCGACCTCACCACGAGCTTCATCCACCCCTATCCCCCAACCCGACGAACAACCCCCTTCGTCTCCTCAACCCGCACCGCCCTCGTCTCCAACAGTCTTTACTTCTTCGCCTCAAGCCCGCCGCATTGCGACAACCACTCTCAGATTCAAACGCACCCCAACACAAGCGCCCCCGGCTTCTCGTCCCCTCAAAGTACGCATCCGCCTCACATCTAAATCAGACGCCGAAGGTTCGGGTGTCAAGGTTGGAGTAGGAACCAAGGACGATGGCGACGCTTCGGAAGGCAACGATGCGTTTGGCGGAGTCTTGGATAACAAGCAGGCCGATACAACTAAAACGACTATCGGCAAGGACGACAAGGACCGGTTTGAAGCGAGTCGAGTGAGCGCAGATGTAAGCTCTATTATCATTCTATTCTCTCCCCGGCTCATAATTGTCATAAACAGACACGTACGAACAAGGCAGCCGGAACCGCTCAACCATTTAATTATTTCTCAATTGTTCCGCCTACTACTCCTCGGGCCGTCGTAGGCTCGGTCTCGACATATCAACTTCCGGGATACGTCCCCACTCGATCCCTCCGCTCTGCTCCCTCGCTCGTACACCTCCGCACGGGCTCTCCCCCACCCACCACACCTACCATCTCTACGCCTGGTGGGATCCCGCCCAACGCAGCCGCTCGAGCCGCTGGAGCAGGCGAGGGGCTACGCATCAAGATGATTCGCTTTGGACAGTTCGAGATCGATACTTGGTACGACGCACCGTTCCCAGAGGAGTTTTCTCAGATACCCGAGGGAAGGTTGTGGATGTGCGAGTTTTGTTTAAAGTATATGCGAAGCGGATTTGGGGCCGGGAGACACAAGGTGAGTTGCTCTAGCGAAATGAAAACATGCGATCTACCAGGCTAGATGCTTGTTCCTTTGTTTATTTATTTTTATCTTTTCCACTTGTGCTGAAATTAACAATGTTATGAACCCATAGATGAAGTGCAAGATGCGTTGTCCGCCCGGGGACGAGATTTATCGCGACGGCAGAGTTTCAGTATTCGAAGTAGACGGCAGAAAGAACAAGGTGCGTGTTTTTTGTTTGCCAAGCTCAACCAGTCAACCGAGTTTCTGTGTCTAGATTTACTGCCAGAACCTATGTCTTCTTTCCAAGATGTTCCTCGACCACAAATCTCTCTTCTATGATGTCGAGCCGTTTCTCTTCTACGTCATGACCGAAGTAGACGACAACGGCGCACGCTTTGTCGGATATTTCAGCAAGGAGAAGATGAGTCCAAAGGACTACAATGTCAGTTGTATCATGACCTTGCCAGTGCGGCAACGCCAGGGATGGGGTAATTTGTTGATCGATTTCAGTAAGTCGTCCGTTCGATCCGACCTCTTCTCTCTTGCCGCTTTCGTATTTTACGTTGGGGGTGAATCCAAGCGCGATGAGCCTCCTGAAACAACTGATCCTGGCTCGGTTGACTATTATGGTCTCTGAATTCTAATCACGGACTGTTCCCATCACCACACCTAATTTTCTTGTGGCCAATGGGACGTTGGGCCGGACAGGCATAATCCACTCGCGTGCGTTTTGGTTGCCGCGCTTGGTTTTGGGGTGCTTTCTGTTTGCATCATGTAGCTCCGGCTCTTGCGGCTTTATTCATCGTTTTGGTTGGGTTGCTAGTGCCCGGGAGGGACATCATAGTAAAGGCGATCTCGGCCAGACTTTTCCTCCCAAGCTAGTTTTATTCCCACCTTCTCTCGATCAAGTTACCTTGTGCTTTCGATCATACAATTTGGGACTTTGTCCCGATCGTCGTTCCTTTTCACTTTCTATCAGACGCCGTGATTACACTCGGGTTACTCACACATTTTTCGTTAGGCTACCTGTTATCTCAGAAAGAAGGCCGAACGGGTACACCCGAGCGCCCGTTGTCTGCTCTCGGCGCGCTCAGTTACAAGAATTATTGGAAGCTCGCGATCATGCTATTTCTGCGCCGTGCAAAGGGGCGGATACGGATTCAAGGTAAGTTGGTTCGATTGGCTCCGATTCGCGTGTTCCTCTTCACATCTTTCTACCATTCCTTTCTTTGGCTGGTGAGGGAATATTGGGGGTGCCACATATTCTATCTTGTTTCCGGACACTAGAGGCGGTTCCGTTGATGGGTGATGGGTCTCGATGGTGGCCTCTTCCGTCCTGTGGCGCCTTGCCATCCTTTCTCCTTTCCCCTTTCCCTCTCCGTAGCACCACATGCTCACATCTTGGCATGATCAGATATTAGTGCCGCAACTTCGATCACCCCTGAGGATGTGTACGAGACACTGCGAGAGAATAGGCTCATCACCGGGCCAGGAACCGCCGTTAATGGCCACTTGGTCGCCACACCACGTCCCCGTGGTCGAGGTCGGCCTGGCAGGCCGCCGGGAAGGCCGTCGGAAAAGCAAAAGCAGGGTCAGCAGGCGCATGGACACGAAACGACCGCCGCGGTGGAGCTCCCACGAAAATACTCTGTTCGTTGGAGTCCCGAGGAGGTGGAAGGATACGTCGCCAACTGGGAGCGCAAGGGCCATTTACGTCTAAAGCCTGACAGGCTCAAGTGGGTCCCATATCGACTCGGTCGCACGCCTGTGGGATCTAGCTCCTTACCCGGTCCGTCGACGGCAGACAGCGCGGCTGAGCGGTCCGAGAGCGACGATGAGCCTCAGTCGGACGGAAGCGAAGACTCGATCGCTCCTACCGCTTCTGTGACAGCGTCTATTTCTCGTTCGCGTGGCCGTCCCCGCATACATACATCACACCCATCAGAAGACGAGGCTGGGGTAGACATGGACGAAGACGGAGATGAAGAGCGCCCAACACCACATGTGATGATGCGCCGCTCAGGCTCCCGTCAGTCCACGCAGAATGGTGGCCGATTCGATACCCCTGAACGGCGGACGCTGCGTTCTACGAATGTCGCGTCAGCTATTCTAAACCGCAAGGTCTCAATGCAGAGCCACCTGGGGATTGGACGCCGTGATTCACTAGACGAGACACCGATTCAGTTGCGATCTATGCGCTCGCGCTCGATGCAGCAGCTGCGACCCGAACCCGATCACGAACAGGAACCTGACCAGACGACACCAGTTCGACGTCCACGAGGTCGACCGCCCAGGGGTAATCAGGCGAAAGAGTCTCCGCCCTCGCCGCCGGTACGTCGGCCGTCCCGCCGCGGCTCATCTCCAGCCGCCCGCAAGAAGCGCCGGATCGAGTCCAGTCCCGAAAATTCGCCGCCTGCCAGTCCAGGTAAGAGGCAACGTATTCAGGACGTCGCTGTCAACGGGCAAATGAGTGACAGAGAGGAGGAAGGGGACGAGGACGCCGATGGCGAGGCAGAGCCTGATCCTGATGCCGAGCCTTCTGCCGTAGAGCAACGGGATGCGCGCTCCGTGAGCCTGGGATCAGGGATGGTCTATCCTGAAGAGGTTCGCGCTCCATCACCTCCTGCGGATATCATAGATGCGAATGGTGCCGAGGGCGGCATGCTGGCCGAGCCAGCACGCACATTCCCAAGCGATAGTGGGTCCCCGCTGACGAGTGTCAAGGAGGAGCTCACAGACTATACATCCGAAGGTCCGGCTCTCACAGCAGATATTGATGATGACGCACTTGGGGACGAGGATGCCGAGGGGGAGCCGGATGAAGATGCAGAAGGAGAGCCGGATGAGTCTCTTTTATGAATTGGGATTGTTCCTTCTTTTTTTTTATAACTTTCGACTTCTTGAGGGAACGTGTAACTAGCTTTTCAACTGGTGATTATTATGTGTACATATCATAAGTAGTATTCTGAGAGCGCTGGGTATTGTCAGTGCGGTGTATATGCGTCAGTTCTTTTTGTATGCAGTCCATAATAGTCCTCAAGACGACTTCTTGACCTCTACAACCACGTTCACCACCATCACTACCACATAGCCCGCAATAAGCATTATCCCCCAGCGGCGAGTAAGGTTGAAATCGTTGAGCGGCACAATCACAAGTGTAGAAATAAGCAAGCAGAGCAGGCCAATGGTACTGACGAGCAGTGTCGGCGACAGATTGACCTTGTAGCTCTCGCCCGTTTGAGAGATGACATACGATCCCGAGAGGCCGATACCGAGGAGCATATTGAGCATCGGACCACCGAAACAGGCAGAAATGCCCATGACTGGTGCAAACGCCGCAACGGTAAAGTTGGCGACAAAATCAGCGAGTGAGTTGCCGATCGCGAAAATGGTCAGGCCGATGATTGCGTCTGAAAGCCCGAAGATGAGACCAAACGTCTATCGGTAAGGAAGGGGATGAACCGAGGGCGGAGATTCAAGTCGGATGTAGTATGGGCGTATATAACCGAATGGTGAGCTGCGGCAGCTGGCGGTTGAAACAAGGTGGGAACGGGAGCTTACCTGGAGCACCTGGACGACTTCGTCGGCAATCGCCATAATCCAGACCATGGCGACACCGAACCCAATAAAACAACGCGCAAGCCTTCCAGCCGAGTTTCTGCCATCATCTGCAAATACGGCAGTGAGCGTCGCTACCGAGACTCCGCACAGTACTGCAGCAAGGATATACATTGCCACGTGCTTCTGCCCGGCTGAGTGAGCAGATTCAAATCAGATGAGTGAGTGAGTTAAGTCAACCGTGGACAAAAATGACGCAAAGGGACTTACCAAACAACACCGAGATGCAAAACACCGGGCTGAATGCACATTGCGCTGCAGTAAGCCACTTGCTAAAGTGCATATCGTGCACGTGTTCCTCTGCTTCTATCCGAGCCTGTAATAACTCCTCCTCTGCGTCCGACTCGTCATAGTCTATGAGCTGCGCTTCTAGCGCGGGTGTATCCATGGGTCGTGCCACACTATCCTCAGCCTCAGGCTCGTTAACCACCACAGGAAGCGTCAACGTAAGGGCGAATATTGCCGGTGCAGAGCATACAGCAATGATCTTCCACAACCAGGGCCGTGAAGAGATATCCATAAGTGAGGGAAATAGAGTATGTGCTAGCTCGCTCAACAGTATTCTCCAGCGCGCCGGTGCAAGTGCATCATCGGGCACAAACAATTTACGAGGTGCCGTCGCGCTGGTGCCGTTGGGACCCGTAGGCGAAAAGACGTTTATAGATGGGACCGGTGATTTAGCACGATCGAAGTCTCCGGGAGAGGGAGCGAGCCCATTGCGTTCATTGAGTTGTAGGCTGAATGCCGCATCCCACGGGTCCCGCTGATCCTCTGTACGACTGGTATCAAGTGCTGGTGGCGCAGTTGCAATTGGCATGCGGTGTACGCTTCCAGATGGCGACATTCGGCCTTGGCCAACCGAAAGCCGGCGTGTGTAGCGACCAGCGGCATACGGGCTGACGGGTGCGTCGAACATGCTAAGTGTCTCAGCAGTCGAGGCACCATGGAGCGAGTTGACAACAGTCCGGAACTCAAGGGCCCCCAGAAGCGAGAAGGATGGAAGTTGGTGAACATGCGAAGGGGATCGAGATGCGGTTAATGGAGAAGATTGAGAGACGGATGAGGCGCGAGAGCGAGAAGATGGACCCGGGATGTGCAGAGAAGGTCGGGACTGTGTGTGAGAGCCAAACGGAACGAGCGTCTGATCGCTTGGAGCCCCTGGATTAGAGTGTGCACGTCCGCGGACACTAGGTGTAGGTAGGGCCGGGTACGGTTCGTTTGCTGGAGAAATAAAATTTAAGTCCAATCAGAACACGATGCGAGCCTCAAACTCACCGTTGTCACGATATGGCTCGAATGCATTGCCATTCTGATCAGCTTCCGCAGGGGTATCGCTGTATTCTCCACGGATGAGTGCCTCATGCCTAGCCAGGCGATCCTTTCTATTCTCCCACCACGTTCCGCCAACTACAACGCTGACGTAGACTAAGTATAGGCCAACCATAGCCATCGCCTCCCACGCGCGAATTTCACCGTCGATCAAGATCGCGAGTATGCACGCGACGGCGACCGTAAAAAAGCCTACGTCACGAACAAACGAGCCAGGATTGACGCGAAAGGGCCGAACCAGTGGCATGGATCCTGCAACGACGGATACAATAAATGAAGCAGCACCCAAGAGTTCGCCAATAGCTAGACTTCCCGATCCAGCACGCATAGCAGAAAATGTCGAAAACAAGTCAGGAGAGCCATTTCCAAAGGCAAGAAAGGTAACACCAGCGACGTTCTCGCTCAGGCCGAGCGTGTCGGCAATGGTTGCAAGATTCGGACAGAAGAAGTCAGATGCGCATATGCCTAGCGTAAGAGCACAAGAGTCAGAAATGTCCGGTGGGTGGAAGGAATGACGTACCTATAAACGAGAAGAGAAAGAAGAGCCAGAGAACTAGGCCAGCAAAGGTAAGTGGGCGGACCGCCGTGGACGAGCAATAATAGGACTCGAGGTAGGAAATAGACAAAAACGTCTCCGGCGTGTCGCATTCAGCTCTGACGTGAGCGCACTGTTTTGCTGGAGGTAGCCGGAGCGGCTCGCACGACTGGGACGCGTGAGTGACGGTGATGGAATGCAGAACAGGTGCACTAACCTCTTCGAGTATGTATGTGTCGGAGTCGACCAGACTGACGTTGGCGAAACGTGTAACCGCAGGGTCCGTAGACGGCGGGGGTCGTGTGGCGGGGGTGGAGACGAGAAAGATGTTCGAGAGTGCCTGGGGAGATGAGCGTAAACTAACTTTGGACGTATTTACGTCAGCATAGCGGCTCTGAGACCAAAGAAATCCTTGGGCGACAAGTGCAATGACTGCAAGATACATGATGGTGGCCAAGTGCGGCGTGCAAGTTCCGTCATCGGTCGGTCACATGATGCACTGCCACTGAGCGCCTATCTAAATGACTTCGAATAAATTTCACCGGTGACGCTATGTGCCACGGTCCGAAGTCCGGACTTTGGGACGTGGGGTCGATCAATAGTCTGAAAGAGCTGCGCACAGAGGACTGCTCTTGTGAGGCTAGCACAGGTAGGTTCGTACTCCAAGGCCGGCCACCCGGAGCTCGCTTAGCTCTAAACCCGCTCGCCGCCTATCGAACCCATCTCTTTCCCGCGCGCCACATCCGTCTGCTTTTGGCTGAGCAGAGGCCTGCGTTTCAGACCCTCCTGTCCATCGAAAGTAAAGATTTGAATTGATTGACGCGCTCGATTTTGCTCGACGTGCACCGATTTCATCTGCTCCGCCGGCCTGTTTCAAGCTACTCTATTGTCGGTCCCGTGCACATCAGCTGCTTGCATGCGCTCGCGTGCCTGTCGTGATCGCGCCTCCCGTACGCACCCGGGCGCAACCGTGTTTCACGCCCCGCAGCAATCAATCTCACGACCGGTTAATCGTTTTTCATTCCAGACACAACGAACAATAACGCGACAATGACACGATAAATATATACACGACTATTACGCAAATTTAATGTAAGAAAGACGAAAGCGAATACAAGTGCCTCCCAGCCGAAACGCTTTCTACTGGCGGGCAGTTTTCAGTCAAGCAAGCAGTCGAGCGAGACAGGGGAGCTAGTTGATAGGTGAAGGTGACGATTGCAACAGTCGTCCACCGGGAGCACCAGAGCCGTACCCCGAACCATTCATCCCAATACTACCGGATCCGAGCGAGCCAGATCGCGGCGGAAAGCCCGAAAGGTCATTGACCGATCGGCGGGGCAGGTATGACGGAGAACCCCCGCCCGAGGACAGGAAGTTAGGCATCATCCGATTCGACGCAGCCGGAAGCGGGTTGATCAAGAGGGTGGAATTCGAATGCGAGTGAGGGGGTAGGTGCTGGTTGACCCCGTTCGGAGCTGGAGAGCCAAATCCGTTGTTTGATTGGAAGCCAAGGAGCGGCTCCTCGCGCGGAGTTGCTGGACCACCAAAGCCAGATGGGCCAGCGCTGGGCGGGAGCATGAGTGACTCGGAGCGTGTGTGCGTTACCGATGGGAGCCGTCCGTTTGTGTAGTCGTAGTTCACGCCATGAGGATACGGTGAAGATGAACCAGAGCTGGTACGTGACACTTGGTCGTCGCCGGCTGGATTTGAGGGCATGTAGTGCTGGTCGCCGTTTCCAGTAGGCCAGTTTGTCGGTTGAAGACCACCCCAGCCGGGTTGGTGGGAAACGCTTGAAGTAGGCGAAGGAGTGCTCCGGTCTGAATAGTGGTCAGGCGATCCACCAGGTGTGAAGACATCAGGGCCGGTCTTGGGCAGCAGCTTACCTGGGTCACGGCCGGTGGGACCGCGACCGAGCGGCTGGCGGTCGGACGGAGGGAGCGAGAGCATTTGGCGCAGACGATAGTTCTCAGTCTCAAGAACTTCGACGCGGTACTCTAGCTCCTGCAGATGAGCGGCTCGGCGTGCACGGAACGCGCGCTGGACGTCGCGGGCCCGGTTAGGGGGCAGGTTGTCGTTGCGCTTACGGCCACGCTTGGAAGCGGGAACGTTGGCAGCATCTGTGGTGGTAGTGTAAGTACAGGCAGCGAGCAGCAGCACCGTGGCGGCTGACCTTGTGCCGGAGAAAGGGTGGCTACGTCGGACGCCAGGGTGAAAATGTATTGAGGTGAAATGGGAGGGGTGGGTGACTCTGCTCGTCAAATGGACTCACCGCGGGCCTTTTGAAGACATAGGGGGGCACCGGTTGTTTCGCACAAACACCGGTAGACCCTGCTGACCCTGCTGACCCGGTAGTTTGGATTCGGCGGAGGCGCGTTGTGGCGTAGACGTCACGGGATTTTAGGGTCTCAGGACGTTTCTCGTACTCGGCGTGACATCTGACGCGCTGCTGCCATTGGCCACGTTGTACGCGTGGCAAAACGTCTCTCCGTAGATACAGAATCCTCCTTCCTGGGCTGATCGCCCTCTCACGCATCAAGTTCCAGCCATGCTCGCACAAACTCAGTCTCCTCCCGGTGGATCGTCTGGATATGCTTTGGCTCGCCCGAGTGCGGCTCGACACCGTTCTCGTCGTGGTGGTGCACCCCAGCTGTTGCGCACTCAGTCGGTTGGGGGTTCCATCGAGAACAATCGTAGACACTTACTGCGGATCAGTTTGAATGGCCGGACCAGCGTATCAGGCCGAGCCTCTGCGTGCGGGCTATGCGGAGTCGCCGGAAGCCATGGGTCCTCTGAAAACAAAGCAGTCAGCCCCTACCCCAGATCGGGGGCGGTGTCCTCACCGTCTCCATCGATAAACGCTAGCCGATCAGCCGCAAGGCCATAGTCGCCCAGCTCATTCACCACGCTCACGTTCGGCCATGCAGGCACAGAAAAATGCTTGCCTGTCGGGAACGCCTGTCCAGGCTTTCCCGTTAGACCGTGCCCCCCAAATCGAACGTACCCCTTACCTGACGGCATATCGATGATGTGTACTCAAGTGTGAGCAGCCGGGAGACGATGCTTGGATACGCCCGGTTCGGCGGTGCTCCCTGTCGGCATCAGAAATTAGTGGCTCATTTCCGTCCGCAGCGTTCTGTCTCTACTCAACCTGAAAGTATCCCCACTCGGTACACACCTAGAACATAAACTATCTGAACATACTCGGCGACCGTAACCAACCCAACTCACTTGGAATGTCCATGCTCTCCATTCTTGATCAAGGCTCGTTGATTGAAATTTCGAGTCGTCTCCTGTTCCGAAACACTACTCCCTACGGTCAGTTCATCGATCTCGCGAAGCGCAAAAGGACACGATGCATTTCAAACGCATGGTCGAGTCTAATCCTACCTCCTCTACACTTTGCGATTTCGGACATCGGGAGACTATCTCCTGCTCCAACATGGTTAACCCTCGCCTCCTCAACTCAATACTATTTTGACTTGCCTCTCGAACCCATCGAGCAAGGTTCGACACCACGGCCGGCACGCGTACCGCGCCGAGCGTGCTGTCTGCTCCGCCACTGCCGAGTACGGCACAAAACCGGCTCCACTCGCTGCTTCCCACTGCGCTATCCCAGTTCTGACCTTGCACGTACCCAATGGGTGTCATCAACAGCGACACGAAATCCTACACGCATGTTCCTGCTTCAGCAACCTAATGTCGCCTCCCGAAGCGTTCCACTTGCCTGGTCCGACGCGAGCCCGCTCAATCCGAACCATGATTTCAAAGATGATGCCAGTACGCGTGTTGACAATACATCGTCTACGACCTGCACCGCGGTCTGCAGATGTGCTACACAGACAGGATCTGCGGTACGTCGGACTGCATCCGCATATTCCCAATAATCAATTGCGGCGCTGGGATCGTCGATCAATTGAGCACTGTAATCGGGCACCGGCGGGCCAGACTCACTGAGTGACTGCACTTGAAGCAATCGCGCCAAACACCAAGTCCGGATATAGTACGCGCATATGAGCAGCCCGAGCCCCCGCATACGACCCCTATCGACGAAACCTTGTCAGATAGCGAAAGCAATGCTTGGGTTTGATCCACGCACCCCATAGTAGATCCATTTTGTCTGCGGCGCGGTCACATCGTGATTAATCCCGGGGATTTTGACGTTCGCAATGAAATTTGCCGAGTCCTCGAGAGCTTGAGCGTTGTTGAGCCATCTACGACGACAACGACGCGCTTCTTCATCAGCCCGCCACCCAACCCGCATGTTAAGCGACTAACCTCAACGAGTCCGTTGACAAATTATCAACAGGGATAGACTCTCCATAATATCGATGTTCCAGTACAATACCTAAATCGTATAGAAGATCCACGTCAATCAGAGAATCGTAATGGACTCTATTGTGATGCACAACGTACCTAGACCCTTCGTCGCGTTCGCAAGGATTGACAAAATACCTGTTTGCAAAAATGGAAGCCTGCGGATCGGAAGGATTCAGCTTGTCGCCAGAATACCAAGTGGATACGTGCCGCACCTATCTTCCCCAGATGTTTCACCCCCATCGAGTACGAAGACAGGACCGCCAGGCTCGTAGCAATCGGTGTTTACCCAGTATCTAGTGTGATGTATCGCCATAAACCTAATATCAGTACTGTTCAGAAGCTGCAACCGAGTTTCACTTACCTCTGACCAAAAGTTTTGTTGGCAGACTTATCGAAATGATCAAGCGGTTGCTCAAAGTAGTGTGCAGGCGGATATTGTTTCCCAGAGCTCCCCTGAAAGACGTGCTGCTCGCCACTGCCAGAGAGCTTCTTTTCGCGTACGGCTTTGTTGTGCAGCATCCACAGGTTGATGCCCTGACTACCAAAACTAGACACCAAACGCTTGTCGAGTTCAAATAGGCGCTCTGTCCCAAAAGGAACAGCAGAGCACAACGACAGAGAAAAAACAAGCAGAGCGCGTTTGAAAGCAGTAGCCATACTATGGATGTGGTTGCTCAATAGAACACGCTCTCAGGACCCTTTTTGCTTGGTTATGTGATTAAGGACGGCGTTTGTTTGTGATCAAAAAAGCACATGCGATTAAGTGACCCATAAATCGAAAAAACCTCCACAAGACCAAGAATAGTAATCTATATTTTCTCAACCTTTTCGGGCTCGGCCGGCTCTTGTGGTCCCTTCTCTTCCGGTTTGTCTTGGTGTCCCACAACCCCAATTCCTCGCAGGAAAACTACCGTCAGTACGAGCGCTATTCCAAGTTTTCGGGGTTGGACACAGATTAGTGTGGGTAGACGTAAGATGTGCAGTCGCTTCCCACGTACCAACAATTCCGAATCCAAAGCATGTCCAGAACGCGGCCCGATATCCGCGGAGGAGCGAACCCAGCTGGTCTTCTCCCCCTGATTCGCGCAGCGCCTTGCGGCGAACACTATCACTAACAACACTTGCGATCGCTAAGCCAAACGCAGTCCCGAGCTGACGAGTTGTTATTTAGTCAATTGCATGTGCAGATCATTGGCAACATACCTGGTTAACGGTGTTGAATATACCACCCGCGACGCTCTGTTCGTGAGGAAGTGCTATTTTAGCAACAAACAAGGATCCAGTTGCAAACATGCTACAGCCTAACTTAGTCGACCAGGACAACGAAACATGCTGGAGAACTCACAAGTCCGCGCCAAGTACGACAATAGCAGCCGCCGGGAAGCCAAACGCCCAATATGTTGCTGAGGGAACAATCACCGCGAAAAGCAAGGATGCCAGTGAGGTGAAGAAGCATCCAAATGCTGTCGAGCTTATTGTCAGTTGTGTTGCCCGGTACGTTTTTTAAAACACACACCAATCAGAGCTGCGCCGGAAATCCGACCAACAACAAGCGCAACGACCAACTGAGATAACGCTTAGTTGATAGGTTCGTTCTAGCATCCAATACACTCACATTACAGAGTAGCCCGCTAACGGCCATTGGTATTAGTCGAACTGTGGTACCAATCTGAAAAGGATTGAGCAAAAAGCTAGCATACATGCATATACGTAGAATAAACTCACAGGTGAAACCTGCTTGTAGTCCTGATAGCTACAACCAAAGTTAATGACCTTTACATGCGAATAACATCTAAAACTCGTACTAGAGCTAATAGATTCTCAGTTGAGGTATTCAGGACTAGGGGTATCGATAGACTCACAGTAACAAAGAAAACCCAGGTAGTAAAGCAGGACCAGTCAAAAAAGACAACAGCCTGAATAACTGCAAACCGACCCTTGGCTCGGGACCACAGGCTGAGACTCATTATTGGTAGGCGTGTCGTTCGGTTTTCAATGTACCATTCCCAGGCCACAAAGCACCCAAGAAGTAGAACTGAGATGACAAGGACAACCGGAATATCTGCATGGAGTCTGTGAGCCGTCTGTCTCGGTGCCCGTTTATACGCACTCACATGGCGTTCGCCATCCATCCTTTGCGGAAGACGACTGTGCGAGAGAGAAAGTCAAGAGTACGAGTGCAACCGTAGAAATCGCGGCTCCAATCCAATCCACGCGGCGATCCTTCTCTTGAGATGGCTGATCCTTGTGGATTGCCGTTGCAGCAGCGAGCATCGTGAGCGCAGCAATCCCAGCACTGACATAAAATACACCTCGCCATCCTACGCTGTTACAAATTAGGCACCATCTCAGAAAGATGTATACTCAACCTACCTGGCATATTCAGTCATGATTCCGCCAATGACAAACCCAATGGCACCCCCCATGGGTGCACCGGCGCTGAAAGTCGCAAATGCAATGGAACGAGCTTTGGATGGAGGAAACTCGTGCGCCAAAATGCCAATCTAGGTCAAATGAGCAAGTTGCATCTCGATAGGATCAACACTCCTTACCGCTGAGGGAACTGCTGCCGCAGCTCCTATTCCCTGGAACGCTCTCATAACGTTTAACGCAACCGCATTTGGAGCAAAGCCGCACCCAATAGCCCATATAAGCATCCATAATGACCCCAGCAGGAAAACCTTTTTGCGGCCAAACAGGTCCGCTAACCGGCCGAATAGCAACAAAAAACATCCCTGAAATACTTGCTTCGGTAAGACTGCCACTTAGCTATGAAGGAAACCCACCGAAGTTAACGCATACGAAGAGACTAGCCACTGCAGCTGACTTTGCCCAATATCCAAGTCCACCCCAATAGAAGGCAATGCGATGGATATCGAAGCACCTGACATGACCTAGTGCGCGGATCAGTCCGGTTGACACTGACAACCAATCCAAGCAATACTGACATTGTTGACCATCGCAAGGGTACATGCCAAAGTTATGGTGACACCGCGAAAAAGTCCAGGCTGCGGCGCATCCGCTGAAGACATTCTTTCCTCCAGAGTGCTCTCTGCTCGCCGCGTTCCTTCGTCGGAGGCCATGTCGGCCGATCGCGAGCTATCTATGTTTCCGGAGTTAGTGCCCGCCATGATCAAGTGCGCGAGCCAACCGTACGAGGAGGTTAAGAACAAGCTGGGCAGCCGACGCTTATGGCCATCATACTGACGTTGGGATGTGAGGATGATTAATTTGCCTTCCGTACTGAGCAACCTTAGCGCCAAACTGAGTAATTCAGGCGCTTACTTTCTCTAATCTCCGCGGGATCATAATATTTTGAGCAAGTCCGAGTCACGAACTCGCCCCGCAGCCCGCACCTTCGGCGGCCAAGGCAACGGCGAACTAAAAACACCACAACAGTGTTCAAGGCCGTCGAGTGCCGGCTCCATGGCATTCGTAAAACTCCGGTTTATGTCAGCAGGGTGTTTGCCGGTGCCTGCTCGGCGCCTTTCTGCTTTCCATCACACATGTCGACAGAGCCTGTGGCCGACATATACCAGACTCTCAATCGGGTTGCAAGCACCTCTAAAGCTGCTGCAGATGTTGTTGTGGAGAACCTCGGGGATGTGATCGGGACAACAGAAGCAACGGCGGTGTATGAAACAAGAGCCAGCGGACGGCCTATGCTCTTGCACAACCCTCAAAAAGAGAGTCGAGCGAGGGTGCAGCGCAAGTCTATAATTGCAAGGCAAACTCAAGACAAATTGAAGCGAAGAGCTAATCGTGAGAGTAGACATGAACGGAAGTTGCCTAAGGCTGCAACCCAAACACTCAAGTGAGCGTACAGTAGAGATCCCATTACTCCAAATCTAATACGTATTAGATACCAGACCTTTCAGGATATACACACGCTATGGGCCGGATACATGTCAGAGCTCTTGAACTTGCGAAATCTCTCTTCGATCGCTGGTTCACTTGATGCGCATGTTTCCTCACATGCTCTGGGGATGCAAACCAAACTTATCAAGGCAGATTTTCACGGGTGTAAACTTGCTAGTAAGTCATTATTGTTCCTTGATACTTCGTCTAAACGTGTTATAGTCAAGGCGAGCAAGTGTCCGACACTCGTGGGCTCGGCAGGAATAGTCATCGAAGAAACCGCTAACGTCTTTCGTATAATTACGCCCGACGATCGCGTCAAAGGTAAGTCCCCGCGGCACGTTACGCCTGTCAAGCTCACGCTCAGCCCACGCGCGCAGTGCTTCCAAAACAAAACTCGGTCTTTACCATTACTATCCCCCTGAAGCCCGGACAGGAAGAGCCCCAAATCCAGTTTGAGCTCTACGGAAACCAGTTTCGGTTTAGAGCAGATGATCGAGCATCCCGGAAGTTCAAAAGTAAAGAGACGATTGAGTTGTAGATTTCGCTTCCCAATCCCATATTTCCATCTGTCCTTCCAATTAGAAAAGCCGGCGGCGATGTGGGTGGCCCCTAGATAATTTCGTGAAGACAGTGTCCTATCTCCACAGACATCTTGTCGAGGCAACTTGCCTAACTTGGCCCATCATTTTGATGTCCGAACAAAAGTAAGGACCGCATGTTCTCCTCACCGCTCGCTTCGCGATAGGCTTGCGTTCCAATACCCGCCGCCCATTCTCAATCGGGAGCTCTAATCAAGCCATGTGGCCAACGTGGGACAGCCTAGATCTATCTGTACTGTAAACTGTCAAGTGTAACACGGCGTTTGTATGCTCCGAAGCACCCTGTAGATCCATATATATATGGTTAAACGGACATAGAATGAAGCGTGAAGAGCAGGAGCAATCGCTCGCCACTTGCCGGTGGAGCACTGAGCCCTGCTCGCGTCCTGAAAACTTTCGCGGACTTTCCAGAATTCGACTGAAACGCACGGGAGATAGCCAGTCGATAACCCACACTCAAACTTCATTTGGTAGGGAGAACGAAAATGCATGGTGACAGGTAAAGTCTAGGGTACATCAGTTGAGCTTGTAGCCAACAATATGTCTCCGCCCGACTATGTTCGTAATTAGTTAGTAATAATTACTGGAGCACGGACTCGCTCACTCATTTGACCAATGTGGAAGATCCCATACGCCTCGATGCCATACAGCGCGACCCTTGCCCAGTCTCCTGACCGCGCGATTCCCTTCCAATACTCAGGGTTCCTAGCGTGCTCGAATAATGAACGGTATGCAGTTGTAACTGTCTCGACCGACGTGGGAGGTGCGAGCTTTTCTGCGATATACACCTGGCGCAAGAATGCCCGCGCGACCGCAAGGTTGTACGTTACAGGCTCACGGTACGCTATACTTCGCCTCAACATTGGCTATCCGCAGCCAAGTCAACTACTTACCTCCCATCCAACCTCCGACACGCTCTCCGACTTTTCCGCCAAGCTGCTTGGACGCCTCCAACGCTTTCTCTGCTTGTTTTTGGGCAGCACTCAGTGCCTGTTGAGCGGATTCTTGCGCCGATTGCGTCGTGACATGTCGTATGCCATTTTTTTGCGTGCGTAGAGCCGTGCGGAACAAATGAGTGCGCATCATCGTGCGGTGTGGTTAACGGGTGAGAGAAAAGTACGGAGGGTCCCGGGTCAGGGTTCACCGGCAATTGCAGGATAGCACGTGACCGGTTGTACTGACGGCTCTATGACTAATAGGATATCCGGAGCCATGATGGATCGGCCGACCAGTGCGTTCGCCGTACAAAAACGGCTTATCGGTTTGACGTTTGCGGCGTCGGCGACGGCGAACGATATTTTGGAGCGATATCTGTATCATCGACCTGCTATCTCCTCGCTGATAGCGGCCCCTCGCCCTCGGCTCTGGCCTATATAATCTTATATAGCACGAGCGATCCCCAGCACTTCAACGATCTGTATACAGGCCGCATCTTCTACACGATCCTCTCCTAAAATCATGTCTTCCCTTACTTCTGCTCGTTATGGAAAGGACAAGGTACGTGTACATTCCTTATACCCCAGATACTTTGGTGATTGACCAAGATCAGGTCCGAGTATTCCGCGTTGTGCGCGATGGCGATAAGCATACCGTGGTTGAATACATCGTGCGAGCGCTACTCGAGGGCGATATTGCAACAAGCTACACGCAAGCTGACAACAGCGTCGTTGTCGCAACTGACTCCAGTGAGTACATCGGGGATCGTGGGGTGATCGACTGCTCACCATATCGAACATTCTTATAGTTAAGAATACATGCTATGGTAAGTTTAGACTCAATGTGTGGGGACTTCTGAGCACTGAGATCTGGGTTCGGTAGTCATCGCCAAAACGTCGCCCCACGTTCTGTCGCCAGAGTTGTATGCGCTCCATCTCGGGACCCACTTTGTAACCAAGTATCCGCATATCCACAAAGCCTTTATCGACGTCGAACAGCTCAAATGGACACGCATCGATGTTGAAGGAGCTCCGCACAAACACTCGTTTGTACGCGATGGCGAAGAAAAGATATTGGTCAAGGCCGAGGTCGACGCTACGGCTGGCAAAGAAAAGGTTTCTGCGACGATCAAGGCCGGTCTGGAGAATCTGCTAGGTATGTCTTTTAAAATAGTAACGTGCTTCTCGAGTATTCATCTTGCATATATACCAGTTCTGAAGAGCACCGGTTCGGCTTTCGAGGGGTTCGTCCGTGATGAGTACACCACGCTGACCGGTAAGCCCAAATAACCCGGCCCTTGCACCTCTAACGCCCCAGACAGACGTCGATGACAGGATTTTCTCGACGGCCATCGCCGTAGACTACGACATAAAACTTCCGTCTGAGCCCCTTACAATTGACGGACTCAAGGCCGTGGGGGAGAAAGCCAAGTTTGGCGAACTCCAAAAGAGCGTTCGCAAGATCACCCTCGAGACATTCGCAACTGACGAAAGCGCCAGCGTGCAGGTCAGCCGGGCATACGTAGATACGTCATCATGCGCGCGGTACTGACGTATATTGTGTTCGGCAGGCCACGATGTACAAGATGTCCCAGAAATTCATAGCTGAAAACGCAACTGCCACCGCTATCTCGTACCGGTTGCCGAATAAGCACTATATCCCTGTTCCGTGAGTGTTCCTCGGGCTGCCCACGGCGTTACACAACTCACATTCGTTCTAGGCTCGACTTTATCGGGTTGGCAAATTCCAAACCAAAGGATGCCGAGGTATTCTGCCCAGTCGACGCCCCGAGGTGAGTAGACTGGCATTGTCGAGGTGCAGTCGTTGACAAGTTTGTTGGCAGCGGTTACATCAGTGCGACGGTAACCCGATCCTAATTGTGTGTTTGTATTGTATTCGCGAATGAGTTAAAATCAATGATATCACATTTATCCCTCAAAACAAGTAATTTTACTTCGTGCCGAGCTGTAAGACCCCACAATGGCGTAATGGAATTGGCTCGGGTGGGGCAGGGTGGCACCGGGGTAAGGAAAAGGAAAGGAGCCTGGGCTTTTGTCGGGAGATCGCCTATATAAGGAATGATTGTCCAAATTGAGCGTGAGATGCAAACCAATTTCGATGGCACAGCTCCACCGATCAGGAGCCCGCGTCGATCCAAGGAGCGCGTTCGCCTGGCCACGCGAGGCCAAAGGTAGTACTCCACCTGATGAGCTCGACGCTCAGCCCATAAACCACCCTCGCCCTCCACCGCTCCACCTCCCAAACCCCCACTATACAACCATGGCCGGAGACCACGCATGCCCCGTCTGCCAAGCGACTTTTACTCGCCCGCAACATGTCGCACGACACATGCGCTCCCGTAAGTATTTGCTCGCCGCCGTCGACAAAAAAAGTCTCATTTTTTCTTTTCTTTTCGCAGACACCGGCGACCGCCCGTACAAGTGCTCCATCTGCACCGACTCGTTTGGCCGCAGGTAGGTGCCCTTTCCACGTTGAGCTCGAGGCACCAGCCGAGCCGCGGTCGCTGTCCACCTGTGCACGTGACTGACTCCACACCTGCAGCGACCTCCTGAAGCGGCACGAGAAGAAGATGCATTCAAACGGGCAGAGCGCAGCGAGCACGCCCACTGGGCCAGGGCAGAACAAATTTGATAGCCAGTTTACGAAAGGGCCTAAGCGGCCGCACTATCCGACATCGTCCAACACCACGTCCGCCTCAGGTTCGGGCTCCGGGTCTGGGTCAGGCATGGACAGCATGCCGTCGCTTAAACAGCTGAATATGACCACACGGTCCGAGTCCGGCTCAGAATCCGATTTCCGATCGCGTTCCCGCTCCCGCTCGCATTCCCCGTCACGTAGGCAAGGTTCCCAAGAGGACGAGCTCATTTCGAGCGACGACGACGTGAAAACAACAAAGTACCGCCGGCTCTCGGATCCATCGAGTGGGTCACGTATGGATACCGACTCTCGCAAGTCTCCGCCGCCGGAACATGCGTCGCGCGCCGCCCATCTGCCGCGCCAGACGTCCTATCGCGCTCCACGTCAAGAGCTCCAGGTTATGACGTCAACAATGCATGGAACCGAATCCGTAAGCGCGCATGCTCACAGTGGGTATATGCGTGCATTTAACCTATTGAACTTGCAGGTTCGTGTCTGCCGAGTGCTCCGCAACGGTGACCACCATTTCATCGTCGAGTATGCCATCTCCGCAATGCTCGAAGGCTCCAGACCGAGCTCCACGTCGTCTGTGGCGCCCGTTCCGAGTGAGTTCCGCGTCCATCATGCCATCACATCCTTACCCTATTCCCTTCGGCAGTCAAAGACACATGCTATGGTGAGTTTTCTGTACCCACGTCGCAAGTCCCCCCAGTCTGACAAGCCAGCAGTGTTAGCCAAGACGTCCCCGCATGTACTCTCTCCCGAGTTGTTTGGACTGCACCTGGGAGCGCACCTTGTCGGCACTCATGTCCACGTCCGCGCCGCACGAATAGTCATCGCACAAGTCAAGTGGGGTCGGATACCAGTACGGGGCGTGCTGCATCCGTCGACGTTTTTGCGCGATGGCGAGGAAAAGCGCTCGGTGACGATCGACGTGCGAAGAGAACGACCGGCCGGCGACGATGAGAAAGCAGAAGACATTGTGATGGCAGAAGTTCGGTCGAGCATACAAGGACTCGTGGGTGAGTGACTCGCTATAAACAGGTAGCCAAGGCTGACGCCACGCCATGCAGTGATGAAAACCGTGGTAGTCCGAGATGGATATTCACGCGACGAATGCACAAACGTAAACGAACACAATGACGGAGTGTACTGTACAGAGATGGACGTGGACTATGTGCTTGGCTTGCCTCGTGTACCGCTCCGGATCGAAGGGCTTGCAGCGCTCGGCGAGACCATGCGATTCACAGACGTGGCGCAGCGGGTGCGAGACACGAGCCTGGAGGTGTTTGCGATGGATGAGGACGAGGACATGCAGGTGACGATGCACCGGATGTGTCGGGAGGTGCTCGAGACGAACCCGAGCGTGATGGAGGTGACGTACCGGATGCCCAACCGCCACTACATCCCTGTGCCGTGAGTCTTGGGAGTTCCTGGAGAGGCGCGCGTGCTGATGCTTGGACAGGCTTGACTATATTGGCCTGCAAAACACCAAGGCCCGGGATGCAGAGGTGTTCTGTCCGGTAGATGCGCCAAGGTGAGATCAGAGCTTTAGAGATAGACTCGCATGCTGACGCCACACAGTGGATGCATCTCAACGACGGTGGCCCGGGCCAACTGAGGAAGAAGATAGGACGAACATGGATATGTATTGGGATGTTTGCTTGGCTCTTAGTGTATTGAATTCGCTTCGTTATGTATTTGCCGGGGGCTTGGCAGTGTGATGCCTGGCGGAAGCAGGCATGAGTGGGCAACTCGGATAGGATAGATAATTTATGCAGTTATTGTTTGGCACGAATGTGATCCGAAGGCGACCACGCCGATCGAACTGGGGCAGGCTTGGGGCCAAGACTTTGCGCGACATTCTCTTGCGCGGCCATGGCAAAGTCTCGTCTCGATCTGTTCTCCATTTCAGCGGCTGCCTCGAGTGTGCTCCACCACCGCCCGCCATGACCCGCCGCCGCGCTACCTATATCGCCTTTGCCGCCTGCTGCGCTGCCCTTGCCGCCGCCCAGGACACCACAGTCAAGTGCAGGCAAGTCTTATCGCCCAATTGCCCCTAACCAAAAACTAAACCCACCCCAGCTACGCCGACTGGACGACCAACTCTCGTGGCCAGTCTCCCTGTCTTGTCTGGGCTGAACTCCAGACGAAATGCGACGCGGGCGGTGTGCGGTAAGTGCTTTCAATAGGTGGCAGCCATGACTTGGCTAAACCCCGCTGTTTCCCCATAGAGTAACACCACTCGCCAACGGCCGCTACCACTACACCGAGCCAGACGATCCCCAGGACCTCAATGACTGCAACTGCTCGGTCGTCGCCTACAACCTCATGGCAGCGTGTACGTGGTGTCAGCTCGGGGTGACCGACAAGTGGATCAACGAAACCGTCTGGGGTTCAAATTGTCCGTCGTATAATGCCCGAGGGTGAGTAGACCGGGACAATGCAAAGACACCGAGGCTGAACGCAGGATGTTGCAGGCTGAGCATAGACGCGAGTGATTTGACTATACCCTCGTGGGCGACGATCCCTGTCGACGGAGGAATGTGGAGACCGAACATCGCTAGCCTCGCTGCATCTCCGCCGACTGTTTCTCCTACAGCTGGTACGCCACTTTTACCTCACCCTGTCTTGACCCGTCATCTAACCAAACTCTCCTAGGTTCATCCACCACCCAATTCTCCCCTCAATCCACAGCCGACACAGGTACACACCATACCGAGAGCCATGACAGCAACGCAGGTGCTATCGCAGGTTCGTGCTCGTGAAATTCAATAGTCTTGGCACATGTGCTTAATACGCTTGGGCGTTTGGTTTTCACAGGTGGAGTAGTCGGCGCGGCGCTCATCGTAGTTCTCTTCGCCGCGTTGTTTATCTTCTTCATCCGAAGGAGTAAACGACGCGCCGAGATTGAAGCTCGCCTACGTGCGTCGAGACGGGATCGGTCTAGTCGAAACTCGTCGCGTCCACGATCGACTGCTGGAGGAGAGAAACGACATTCTCATTCGGTACCTGCGACAGAAAAGCCCAGTATACACTCTCCAACCATGCCCACAGCGCCTGAGATGGCCTATCACCCGCGATGTAACCATGGAATTGCGTCGCTCGCTGCTGCGTCTCCTCGAGCGAGCACGAGCACCGCCGCACCGACAGCAATCGAAGACGGAAGACGAACGCCGCCCAAGTCGGCAGATCACATTGTCTAGTCTCTCGGCAGGTCTCCATCTGGTTCTGGGCGAGTCAGCTTTCTGTCTTGTGGTTTATATGGGCAAAGGTAATCAGTGTGGACTTATGTATTTGTGTGGGCTTCGGTCTTGTCTGAAAAGTTATTCATTTTTCTATTTTCATGAACTTGTTGGGTTGGTAGAGCTTCTCCATGTCCAAAATTATGTATATCAGTCCAGTCATTTTTACTTGAATCCACATCTCGTCTCCCAGATCCATCCCGGGCCCTGAGCTGAAGAAGTTCACACACGTTATATTCGTCATAACTTGCTACACAACCACGTGAACGTCTACACACAATCAGGGGGAGCCAAAATGATAAAATCCAAACAGCAGCGTCGAGGGTAAGGTAAAGTGGCAAAAGGCGTGGAGTAAAACGTATCATAAAACACAAAAAGAGGAAAGGAAGTATGAAGAAAGAAGAGAAGAGCTTGATTGAACGATAATATAAAAAAATGGTGAATGCAGGACGAGTTGGAGTATTCTGGGAAGCGAGGGCTCGGTTCTCCCGAGGAAAGCAACAAGGTGACGCATGTCGTGCTCTCGTGTCAGACAGAGCAACTCATGGTTTCCTCGGCCTCTGGACCGAGCAGTCTTGAAAAGCGTATCGATAGCCGCGCATCGCATGCATCATCAAAGAGTTTTGGTGTACGCCACCAAGGGCATTATGGGCCGAAAACCGAGCAGAAAGTTTAGGGGAACTAGTAGTGTGGCGTGGGCTGTTGGATAGCTTGGTGAACGTGGTGCTGTGGGGCAAAGGCCATCGGGTCCTAGATCCAGGTTAGTCCAGGCTCAAATTATCGTTTTAAAGTCGAAACGGTGAAATTGGAATGAAATGGTGAACAATGGCCCGAAAAAAAGGCAAAAAGACTAAGAGGCAAAACGATGATGAAGCCATTATTCCAGCATTCGATCAGTTGATCCATCCACCATGCACGGTTCCCCCACACCCACACCAGAAAAACATCCACACGCCTCAAACCAAAAGCGAAACACCGAGTACTCACCATCTTTCGCTTCTTTGCTGGCTTCAGACCACCTGCCCCTGTTCCTCCACCCCCTATTGCCCCACCCGCATGGCCGTTTACGGCCCCGTCTTCCCTGTCCTTGCGTTTTACATTCGGCGGTGCGGTTCCTGCTCCTGGCGGACGCGAGGCCGTTTTGGGGTTGACTGGTAGTGGATGGCGTTGTGGTTGAGGAGCCGGTCTTTGTTGTTGCGCGGGCGGTTGAGCTTGGGCCAAAGGTCGAGGCTGGATGGGGGTATGGCCGTTGGCTAATTGGCTCTGAGGTGGCGCTCGACGGATGGGTACAGGTGCAGACGCTGGAGTGGTCGGGTTCGTGGCGAGAGGCGCGGCGATGGGAGTACCGTTTTGTGAGCCAGGTTGTGTAGGATCAATCGGGCGCTTCTTTTTCTGTGCGGGGGGCGCATCGCAATTCGGGGGTGAGCACACGGATCAATGACAAAGTAAAAAGGCTAGAACGGACCTTTTTCTTCCGCTCCTTGTCGTCGCCCGTGAGTTGGCTCGTGTTGAACTTGAGCAAGAGGGGATGAGGGCGCTGTTGGAGTGCGCAACATATGAAATCAGACTTACGCCCGGCACACCACCCTCCTTGAGTCGAAAGGCATGGATGAGGGTCGTTCGGTCGAGTTTGACAATCGGCACGAGTTGTTTCTCCGGCACGCTGATGAGCTCGGTGAGGAATGTGTCCTTTTTATGGTTGTGTTTTCCGACTGAGATAGGGGAACGTAAGTGGGAGTAAGAACCAGACTGAGGCGAGGATGAGCTCACGACCAAGGTCCTTGATAAAGTGCTTGTATCCGTGCTGGAACAAGCCTTCTTTAGGACCAGAGCGGGCGTCGTCGGCGCCGTCTGCGGTAGCGGTGCCGTCGTCTCTTCGCTTGCCCTTGTCTTCAACGGAGATGGGCGCCGTGTTAAACGGCCGAACAAATTCGTCGTAAACCGGAATTATTCCATATCGACCCAGCAGGTCCTGCGTCGGGTGGATAATCGAACGTGGTCGCTGTGCAGCTGATTTATGTGTATATTTATAGGACAAAGAATGAGGATAGGGTGGCGGAGTGTGGGAGTGCCATTGTCAGCGCGCGCAACTCAACCGCAGACAATACACACCTGGACCGGGTGGCAGATATGCAGCCAGTGATCCCATAGACAGCGGCGACGACGAAGACCCTTGCTGCAACGACGCGGGCGGAGCGGAGACCCCGACGTGGGACGGGCCGGCGACGGCGTTGGGTGATGCCATTAATTGGTAGTCCGGCGTTACGGTCGTCTACGACAATGATATTGGTTTATACCGACTCTGGAGACGTATACGACGACGGCAAAGAGTAGACCGGCGATGGGCAACAGCGAGCGGTGGTCGCAAGCAGCAGGTCAGGCGCCAGCACCCTGAGGCATATCTTTTGCCAATTGACAATCCTCGCCTCACCCAGTCACCACCACACGGCCATATTGGACCATGTCATGCGACAATCCAAACACCACGGGCGAGACGGAGCGCATGCCGCGTAAGTTGACTAATGTCGCCTTTGCTTTGACTAACTGGGTCCAGGAAAGCCCACATATGACCGCGCTCCGGTGTGCATTCGATGCAAGACTGAAACTCGGGGAAATATTGTTGTTAGGCATTCGGTGTATTGTAGGCAAGTATATGCTCTCACTACATACAATCCAATCTGAACCCGACACCAGACCATGTTTCATAACCCAATTGGGCCACAAATTCCGCAAGACGCTCGAACCGACGATCAACCCCGAGACGACTCCACCACCCGGTCCGCGCAGAATACCGCTCCGACCAGTCTTGAAAGCAGATGGCGACGTGCTCATTGGATACTCTGGTGGCCATGGCTCTGCCTTGCTCATCGATCTCGTCCACGAGACGTACTTTACCCCTGCTCAGCTCGATCCCGCTCGAGGTACTCGTCAAAAGTCGAAGCGCGAGAAAGTGTGGCCCAGAGCTCGAGTCGCATTTGTCGATGTGTCGGCTGCGTATCCTGGAGTGAGTCTTGCTCGTTTGTTTGACATGCTCGATTAACGTATTTCAGACTCTAGACAGGACAGACGATGCGCGCCGTCTGGTGGAACAATATCCGAACTTCGAGTTTGTCCCGTTGCGAATAGAGCAGGCATTTGACCTGGACTGGGCCACGAGTGTTGGGCTGTCCGTACAAGACGCCCTTGGTGCCGACCTCCACTCCACAGGTATGCAAACGCTGCTCCTACCTCTCCATCACTCACACCAATCCTTCTTAGACCTCCCAACGTCTTCCACATCTCCAGACACGACGCCAACCACCTGCCTTCTCGCATTCCTCTCTGCCCAACCGTCAACTTCAGCCCGTGCCACAGCTCTTCGAACACTCACCCGTCTTCTCCTCCAACACACCGCACACCAAACAAACTCTTCCCACCTCTTGCTCGGCACATCTCTCACATCGCATTCAATCAACCTACTCGATGCAGTCGCAAACGGGGCTGGTTTTGCGATTCGCCAAGTTGCTGAAGAAACATGGCAAGGAGTCCGAATCGTCCGTCCGCTGAAAGAGATAGCAGATAAAGAAGTCGCTGCTGGCGTGTGGTGGCGTCGAGTGGAAGTCATGTCGAGAACGATGGGCGTACCAGAAGAGAGCGGAATCACACGGTTGACCAAAGGTAAACTCGGCTATTATGTATATGGAAGAATAAATACTGATCGAGGACATAGATTTTATTACAGGCCTAGATCGAAATTATCCATCGACCGTACACACGATCGCCAGAACCTGCGATAAGCTTGCGCCCAAAGGTGGCATGACGCATGTACGGTGCCCGCTGTGTGAACGGTAAGTTGACTGGTTCTTGTTCGGCGCAAGATCGGTTCCTCTGTTCCTTGCATCCGCGCCTGCCCTTTCATTCTTTGCACGCCGTTTCCCCCCTTCCTCTTACGATACGGAATCCAGATGGGCCGTTCATCCTCTTACAACGCCTTGCCACTCATTCACTTACTCTTCACCAACAGGCCGGTTCAACCTGGTGTCCAAGAGTGGAAGGCCCAGATTGCTCTTCGTTCATTCCAACCTGAACCCCCCACACAACCCCCCATCGACCGCACTCCACCAGCCATTGATCCCGACCCCAAAGCGCTCACGCCTTCCCTATGCTACGCGTGTCACACCCAGCTGACCAGCCGAGGCCGAACGACCATGACACCTTCGGTCGGAGTCGTGACACTTCCCGCTTGGGTCGGGCCTAATTTTTTGAGGGTGCGTCGGCCGGATGTGGGGGCGTACCTGCTTGAAGACTAGGTGTGGAGTTGGAATGACGCGGAGACGAGGACGGAATTTAGGCGGTGTTTACTTGACTGGGTATTGAATGGTATGTTTTCTAGGCAAGTCGGTGCGGGGCCGATGGTACGCGACAGTGTTAGAGACATTAGATTATTGAGGATAGGGGCAGGGGATGTGCACTGCTATTCCTCGTCTAGAAGATGGCACGAGCCGATTACTAGAATGAAAATTTTGATCAAGCCTTGCTCTAACCTCCTGTTTGTTCTTTTTTGTCCGGTTGTTGCACGATCACCGACGCGCCAATCGCTGTCTGCGGAGCAAGCACCGGTCTGCGCGGAAGGTTTAGGTCGGATCCTGTAGGTTCAAGGAGGCGGGGGCTGCTTTGCGGATTTATCTTTTTGGAAGTTCTTCGATCAGCTAATATCGGAGTTTATAGATTTCTATAAACTACTGGTCACATCACATGGAAAGAGAGTACACCGTACAGAACGGAGCTGCTCCTACTGGCTACCGGCTACTGGCCAGAGAGATAGAAATCGTATTGATTCCACATCCATGTGAACGATAGGGCTGTGCGTTCCGAACATTCAGTCGGAGAAAGCAAGAAAGATTTGGCTAAAGGACTTACTAGAGACAACAAACGGACCAAGGATACCCGCTCCGAGACCGGCGGTCCGAAAGACGAGGAGCTCAGAGGTAAAGTGCGCAAACGCAAGAACGTAACTCCACATTGTGAGTTCGTAGATACTAGTTTCAGACAAGAATAATTTGGGTCGGATCAATGTTTTTATAACGGATAAAAAATAGACGCGACGCACGCTTTGTTGTTGACGTTGTACGCGCAGTAGAATCGAAGGATGGCGGCGGTGAGCGTCCATATGCCAAACGTGCGAGACTGAAGAGGGTTGACTAATGAGGCCGTAGCGGGTAAGTTTGTATAAAAATACGAGATTAGATCCAGTAACATACCGTTATGCGGCTGTTTGCTATAAATCCTTTTTGTCAGGCTCAACGTCACAAAGTTTTGTATCGTGTTAAAAACGGCCATCGAGGAGACGATGAGCTGCCATTTAGGAAGGAGTCCGACTGCTTGGGGTAGATCTAAAAGATGGTTTTGTATAGTGAGTAAACGACGTTAGAGTCGTGAAATATTGACTTACAGCTCAACAAAGACATCTTTAAGCTTAAAAACGAAGGTTGTAGCCTGAATCTGTATCCTAAAAAGTCATTTTTAGCTCTAAATATTGAGAACTTGTTCCTTTTGTCTCAGCTTGACTCACACGTCACTGGTACACGCGCTATGAAATATCCAAGACGCGTCGTGGTCAGTTCGCCTTGGCTTTTGACGCGTTTTGCCAACTGATCCTGTATAGAACCCTGCAGGACTCGCGCGGTTCCGTGGGCGCTTAAACCATCAATATAATGCTGTCCACCATGACGCTCTCGAGTCGTACCGACTCGGTTATCGATGAGACTTAGCTCACAGATGACTCGGAGCGTCTGCCCTGTGCTGCATGCGGCCCCGGCGCCTTCTCTTACCTTTCATCTCGGGCACGCAGTTGCTGCCACCCTACGTAGCCTCGGAGATTTCGTTATCCGCCATTCCCTACTGTTTTCACATAAAACCAGGCTCGAAGATGGGCTGAAGACTCCTCAGACATCCCACATACTATGAGCGACACCGACGAGAATCCCAACACTCTTCCTGACTCGGGCTACCAAACAGACTCTACTGTGACCTCTGAATCTCCTCTACTTGACGAAAAGTCTCGCCCTGAAACACCCAACGACGAGAACGCAAAGGACGAGGACAACAAGTCAAAAGATGAGACAGAAAAGTTCCGCCAAGTCAAAATTGGTGTCTGGACTGTGTATTATCAGACTGGTGCAGATTGGGTGAACGACTTTCCCGGCTTCAAGTCATTCCAACGCGCACGAGATATTGTATACGGGCTACCCATCGTTTGGAAATTCTTATTGGAAAACTTGTCACTCGGACCAGTCATGTTTCTCACCTACTTCATTGCGACTTCGCTCTCGGGACTCGTCACATCGGCTAAATTATACAATAATATGAAGATGCTGGAGCTGGTCAGTCTGTATGATGTTCGATCCTGATTACCGACTAAAACATTGGCCTAGATCGAAAAACCTGAGGAGAACCAGGATGTCAATCGTGAAAGGTTCAAATATGTTGTGTCCAGGTATCTCTTGGCATTTATAGCAGACCTGCTAGTCAAGAAAATCAAGTACGTGTTTCAATACACATGATTTGCGACTCAAATCTTATGAATCCTGAACTAGTGCGCGTGGCGAGCCCCTCTTGAAACAGCGAGTCACATTACACTTTAGAACCAGGATTCTTGCAGGTGAGTGTCTCTTGCTGATTTTTTTTCGTCTTCCTGATGGCATTTATTTCGGTTTGTAGCCCACTCTCGACTAGACTATCCGACTTCTCAAGACTCGGTTGTTCAAACGAGGCTTAGGCGCGCTGAAGGATATTCTTCTAGTGCTTGGGCTATCCTAGAGAACGTCTCTACCGTTGTCTCGATTGCGGTAGAGATTGTCAGCCAGACGTCCGTCATGATCCAGGTCCTAACATCTCGCAAAGATTCATTGCTTTTCTTTGGTATATGCATGGCTCGTTCTTTGGTCTCAGAATTTGCGTGGAGCTTCAAAGGCACAAGTAAGTTAGAAAGCCGTGTGTTTCGTTCAAGTTCCTCATCTTTGTGAGCAGCATTTTATGCCCGTATTACGGATCCGAGATGGCTGCGTATGGATGCACTATTTGAGATGGGCACCACCGATCAGTACAAGCAGGACATGCTAGGTGACAACCTGGAGGAATACATCAATACTGGTAAGCTGTACCCGAATGATGGCTCGTATCTTAGACTGACGAACTTCAGAGTACAAAAAGAATCTCGAGGCACTTGGCGATACTAGAGGAGAAAATCCTGAAAGCCAGTGGGCAAGCGAAACTCTTTTTAGCTTAACAGATTTCGACGGTGCACTCGACATGCTTCCAATGGTGAGGATGATGTGCTGGTGTGTTGATGGTCTTTGACTCTCATGGCCTTTTACGCAGATTACCTTTGCGTGGAGCGCAGTCCAAGGCTCTAATAGCTCGAACCTATCTTCCCTCATGCTTATTCAACAAGCAACCAGCTCTCTACAGTCTACATTCTCTAGGATCTGGTACAGTGGGGCGAACTTGGCATCGGTTATCACAAATATCATCTCCCTCTGCGAAGCGTTGGAAACCAAGCCTAGCATGCCCGATGGTCAGGTCATGTACCCAGAGGAAAAGTATGCTGATCAAAACGGAATGTCGATTGAATTCAAGTATGTTTTACGCTATGGCATTACCATCTCGAAACCGACTAAATTGCTTCTTCAGATCTGTCGGATTTTCATATCCTGATAAAGACAGGCAAATCCTAAACAACATGTCATTCCGGATTGGCGCGGGCCAGCTATGTGTTATTGTGGGAGAAAATGGTGTGAATCGTGACTTTTAACATCTAACCATTACTAATAGCTGTACATTCGTTCAGGCTGTGGCAAAAGTACCACTATCAGTTTAATATCGCGACTCTACAACTGCACATCTGGGGAGATCCTAATCGATGACCGCCCACTGAGTGACTTCAAAACATCTACTATTCGGGATGCAACATGTATCATGTACCAAAGCTACTCACATTATCCACTTTCGGTGCGCCACTCAAGCCTTTTCTCTTTGTTTTATGTGCGTTTTGCTTACTTGTTGTTGTTAGATTGGCGAAAACATTCTGGTTGGCAGGCCGAATTCCAAACCCTCTCAAGAAGATGTGGAGGCGGCAGCGAAGATGGCTGGCGCATACGATTTCATTCAGAAGCTTCCAGAAAAGTTTGACACCGACCTTGCCTACAATTTTTCTGGATATTCTTCGCATTGGTATGAGGATCAAGAACAAAACCCCTTCCAGGGTCTTGTCGACGCTCAGTTTAAAACTCAAGTGAGCGGCGGCGAGTGGCGGCGGCTGGCAGTGAGTAGATCAAGTTAGGGACTAGAATATGACATGCTGATACCGACGCATATAGCTCGCCAAGACCTATATGAGGAACTCGGAGCGGGTCAAACTACTCTGCTATGACGAACCGAGTGCGAGCTTGGACCCAAAGGCTGAGTTTAGTGAGTTTTCATAACGCAACAAACCCGCGAATTTAGCACTAATGCACTGTGCGTAGAAACATTCGAGCAGATTCGTAGCCTACAGGGACAGAAAACCATGATATTCATCACCCAGTATGTTGAAGTTTGGATGAATTCGAGTCCTGGATCAGCTGCTGACTTTACGTTTCAGTCGGTTTGGACACCTCACAAAACATGCAGATCTTAGTGAGTACCACTCTTCGTTAATTGCTCAAAGGCTAATAAACATAACCCAGTTCTCTATATGCAAGATGGTGCGATCATCGAGCAAGGTACACACAAGGAACTCATGGCATTAGATGGAGAATATTCCAAGATGTACAATATACAATCGCAAGCCTTCTCACAAGTAAGTACGATACTCGCATCGACATTACTGTGTACTCATAAGCTCCAAAAGTAAACTATCAGGCACTATCGGACCTAATTGTCTAGAATTCTCATGCAACGGGAACCGGTCGTCAAATTGTGCATCGTGTACATATTGCTATCATACAGTGTTTCTGTTAGCTCTTAGCCAATGGTTCATACCAAGAACTCTTAATTATAGATTATCTTAGCATCAATCTATCAAAGTTTTCTGCAATTGGAAGTTAGCCCGCCCCTTTTGGCTTCTTGGGCGCCTTTTTTTTTACCCATCACGCTTGCACAGTCAGATTCTACTCCACTCCTATCTATGACTCCCATGACTCCCATGCCGATTGCCTGGGTCAAACCGAG
Source organism: Ceratobasidium papillatum (assembly GCA_037042815.1). Taxonomy (NCBI): domain Eukaryota; kingdom Fungi; phylum Basidiomycota; class Agaricomycetes; order Cantharellales; family Ceratobasidiaceae; genus Ceratobasidium; species Ceratobasidium papillatum. Next base: position 33,872 of record JAYRCO010000021.1, on the reverse strand, counting down.
GTACAGTAGCCAATAGCACGACGCACACGTCCTCTGGGATTTGAGCACCATGCGGTCCATACGCTTACACTGCGCACGGTTATAGGTATAAAAGAGCTAGGTCTTGCCCTCCGCCTCCCCATCCACTTGGATAGGACACTCATCATAGTATGGCGGACTCAGAGAAAATAATACAAGATTCTAGTTCAGATGTACCTCTTGATAAACCTGCTCTTCAGAAAGCCAAAGTTGATGGACCTAATCAACCAAACTCTCCGATGACCCAGCCTCGTTACCGCGAACGGCAGCTGGGAGTCTGGACATTGTATTACCCTATTACAGGCTCATGGCTTGGTTCTGCTCCGATAGTAGTATTTTTCAGAAAGGCTTGTGATTTGACGGCTAGCGTTCCGACAGTCTGGAAATTCGTATGGGAGACGCTGTCGCTTGGACCGTTGCTGTTTGCTGTTTATTTCGTGGCGGAAGTTGCCAGCAGCATTGCTCCCGCTATTCACCTCCAGAATAATTCAAAGATAATGAGTCTAGTAAGTCTTCGTGGACCACTTTCATAGTAAACGAACATATTGATAAACAGCTCGATTGTCATAGGCTGAGCGAGTGTTGACTGACCACGAGCGTCGTGATCAAGCTCGTAAAGAGTTTAGCCAAGTTTTCATCATATACTTCGCGACTGTAATCTTTGGATGGGCTTCAGGGAGAGTAAAGTGAGCTATACTATTGCTCACTATGTACCCCTGTTGACAAAACCGCTTCTGTTGCAGCGCATACACTGAGCCCATTATAGAGCAACGAGTCTCTCTACATTTCAAAAGGCGTATCCTAAAAGGTATCTAAATCAAGCTCTCTAATCTTGCAACTTGCTCACCAAACGTGGCTATGATGTTTTGTAGTCCGTAGCCGTTTGGATCTTTCCATGTCAGAAGATCCAGCGGTTAAATCACGACTTGAGAAAGTTACTGGCTACCGTTCTCAAGCATGGTCTGTCCTCTCAGGGCTAGCTGAGCTAACATCCGTTAGCATCCAATTTATTGGGCAGATTTCTGTGCTAGCCCGCATGATAAGATCCCAAGATGATGCTCTGGTGTTTGGTCTTGCATGTATCGTTCGGCCATTGCTTTCTCAAATGAGCTTGATGGACATGAGCACATGTGAGTTTGGCTGTGGTCGATAGAGTAGAGAAGTACTAAAAGCACTTCTACCTTAGCATTTTATGCTGTCATAACAAATCAACATTGGCTCCACATGAATGCACTCCATAGCCTTGGTACGTCCAACAAATTCAAAAAGGAGGTCCTGAGCGGGGAGCTCGACAAATTCATCAATTCGCGTACGTTTTATACTTCTATTAGTCGGTCCTTTATTAAATCTATCTCCGTAGAATATGAGAAGGATATGAAAAACCTTGGAGACACATGCGGCGAATATCCACCATTCCAGTTGCGTCGTATGATACCGTTTAGATTTGAAGATATTAGCGCAGTATTTGATGCTCTCCCCTTCGTAAGTTCGAAGATGCTGCATTCGTTCTAAAACGCTTATCTCGAATATAACAGCTTCTTTTCGCGCTGGGAAATATCCAAGATCGCTCAGATAGGCTCAGTCTAACGAGCCTGATAATGATACAACAATCAGCAAACACATTCCAGAAGCTTATTTTGCGAGTCATATACAGTGGTGGTAGGATGTGGGACTTGTTTGATAATGTGGTCGGACTCTATGAGGTCCTTGATATGAAACCGCTGATGAAAGACGGAAACGTTATGTATCCAGACGACAAACATTTGGAGTATAAAGGTGCTGCTATTGAGTTTAGGTGAGTAATAAACTATAGACTAAGGCGATCCTTCACTAATTCTCTTGAAGGCGCGTGGATTTCACATATCCAGGAACCGACAAACTAGTTTTGAAGGATCTTTCCTTTACCATAAATTCTGGGCAGCTTTGCGTGATTGTAGGAGAAAACGGTAGGCGAAATGCCATGATTTACGTGCGGCAACTAACCAAGAAGGCTCTAACTAGGTTGTGGGAAAAGCACGACAATTAATTTAATTACTCGACTGTACGATGGTACAGGAGGGTCTGTCTTCATTGACGGTCACCCTATCAGCGACTACAAAATCTCTAGCTTGCGGTCTGCTACAAACGTGATGTACCAAGACTATCAACATTTGCCCCTGACGGTACGTGATCTCGTAGTCTCCAGCGGCGCTCTAAGATTCACGTTAAACAGATTCAAGAGAACATCCTCCTAGGATCCCCAGATTCAAAAGATCCGTCGAAAGATGTGGAAGATGCTTCAAAACTAGGGGGCTCTTACGACTTCGTTCAAAGGCTTCCGCTGAAGTTTGATACAAATCTCGAGCCTGAAAGTTCTGGCTACTCCAATCGACGCGTACAGGAGAATACATCTGAGAAGTATAAGATGTTCATTGACGCCCAAAAACCTACGAAGCTTAGTGGGGGAGAATGGCAACGTCTGGCGGTAAGCTTGCTGGAATATCGTAATCGGGCTTCGGTGGCATTGACTCAGACTTTATCGGATACAGCTCTCTCGGACCTTCATGAAAAACTCGGATCGAATCAGGCTACTTTGCTACGATGAGCCTAGTGCAAGTTTAGATCCTAAGGCCGAATATGGTGATTCATGATGATGTTACTCCCGGAGATGAGTGAACTGACCATTCCAGTAGAAATATTCGAACGCCTTCGTAATTTACGAGGAGAGAAGACGATGATTTTTGTCACCCAGTATGTTTGGGAGATAACTGCTGACCACGAAAGATGGGTTTCAAACTGACTTGATGTTATCTTTGTCTGTTAGTCGGTTTGGGCACCTAACTAAGCATGCAGACCTAAGTATATGCGTTCTGTATGACTGCCGCGACGTACGCTGACCGACCCTATTAGTATTATATGTGAAGGACGGCTCAATAGTTGAACAAGGAACGCACAAACAGTTGCTTGTCCAGGGCGGTGAATATGCCAAGATGTACGAAATCCAGTCTCGGGCATTTTTGGATGCAAGCTAGGTCGGTCGGACTACGCACAGAATTTGATTCAATCCAAACAATACAGTAAACACAAGTGAGAGTCAGGGGGCATGCATCCAGGGGCTCGTTAGATTGAAATAGTGTATCGTCTAAATAATACACGTTATGAATGGATACAAATCGAGCACTACTCTATTTCCGAGTTTAACATATACACAGAACCAAACCACACACATACATTATTGATGAGAGCGGGTTCACAAGCCAGTTCTTGTTCATAGAGAAGCATGGGGAGAGCACATTGAATTCAAACAAATTTGTTGTTAGAGTCATAAACAGTATCCGCTCAAAGATGAGGCCGTCAAGAAGAACGAATCAAGTCCAAGTACATATTCGTGTATGCGAGATATAAACATAAAAGCTGTGCAAGTGAGAAGGGGAAGCATGCAAACGACAACTTTCTGAAAAAGTGAGAAAAGAACTACTTGTAGTTCTTTACTCGATTCATAATGAAGGTGACCTCCTGCCGTCTGGGTTGGCGACGAAGAGCTCAGGCCGTTGCACAAGCCCGTATTCAACCCGGGTATGACTTTTTGTACGAGGGCGCCCGGCCTCTCTGTCAACTGGAGATCTACGAGTGGGTGTAACAGGACTCTTATCTGTCATACGCCGCTCGTATGCAGCTATTCGCTCTGCAACCTTCCCCGTCGTCTGACGCGATCGAATGGGCGTAGTAGCTTTGATGGGAGAGTGAGTGTGGTGCGAGTGCCCAATTGACGAGGAGAGTTCGGTAGGCGAGGCCATGATTGTACCGTGGTCTTCAGAGAGCGAAGGGGTAGTTGCTCTACTCTCTTGGTGGCTCTCAACCGCACTCTTGGAGCCCCCAACTGGGGAGCCAGGCACGATGCTCAGCCGCGGTCGTCGAGGAATAAACTCTGAGGTCTCTTGCTCCTCGGCTGATTCAGGGCTTGTCTCTAGTGAAAGCGATTGCCTGTGTAGAGTGCTAGCAGTTCGCATCCGCTGAATAATGTCCATCTGCCCAATTCGTTCAAGCGCAGAGCTATCGGCAGTCTGAACAGTTACTAGAGAAGAAGCCGAACGACGGTGGGGGTCAGTGGCTATAACATTAAGAGTTGATGAGCGCGAGTGCCCTTGAACGTCGTCTGGGGATGCTTCAGCACTATGTCCTGTCTCTCTGATTGATGCCATTGTACGAAGCGGAGGCGGTGGGTTAGGATCCCTAAATTCGATGAATGCCTCTGCCCTTGACGGACGCTCGGACTGCCGGGAGAGTCTGCGCACAATGCTGAAACCTTCTTGGTGCGCGCCCCTATCACCTCGTAGAGAGCCCACCGAGAATCGGGACCACCAAGAATCACTGCGTCTGATTGGTGCAGAGGGTTGGCCTGAAAGCAGAGTGATAGGACGATATTCGTGTGACGATGTACTAGCCACGCCACTTCCAGATGCTGCTCCATTTCTGGATCCAACTGACTCGTTCGAAGGTGCCAAATCAGAGTTCGAACGTGGCCGACCAAGCGCCGTGAGACCATATGTTTCCGGCGTTGGCGGAATGATTGTATGATCATAACGCCCGTGGTCTTCGAGATCTTGTTGGCGGAATGCACTGACGAGACCCTCTCCTTCCTGGGGTGACCGTGTACCCTCGGGGCGACTCTCCTGAAGCGGCATGAGAGGATACTGAGTCGAATCTTCGAAAGGATTGCGGTAGGCGACTTCCCTCAAGCTTGACGAAGACTCTTGTCGCACTGCTCGAGGACGAGACATTCCAACCAAGGCGACAGTAGGGACACTGGTCGTTTCCCCGATCCCTGGGCTGTCGAGGAACGGATTCGAAGCGTTTTTCTCCATATCCTCCAGTTCGCGTCTTGTCGGTTGCACTGACCCATAGCTTGATTGGCGGGCAGCTCGTCCTAATCCTAGTGCGGCACCAACTGAACGTAAGCTTGCCGAGCTAGCATCGACGAGCCCACCCCAAGCACTCCTGTTGCTGATTTCACTTGCTTCTCTCCCAACACTGCCGCGGTTTGCCCCAAATTCGCGTGCATCTTCATCATGAAGGATATCAAACCGTTCTCGGCCGTGATTTTGGCGTGTGCCAAGGCCAAGGAGGGTCCATTGCCGACGAGGGCTCTGATAAGTGCTCCAGTCTGAGACCGCCAATGGTGCGTCCTTTTCGCCATGCGCGCCGTACCCATCGTCCAAAGCAGTTACCCCAGGGTCGGGACCAATTAAACGTGCGGATCCATCCCCGCGCTTCCAGACAGGTCGCCGCTTTCGTAGCGCAATATACGCGCCACACAAAGCCAACCCTATTAAGGCGACGACGGCTACGACCGCACCAATGGCAATCTTTTTAAGTTTTGACGAAGGGGTGTCCGCACTACCAGGCGGCAAAGTTGAAGTTGAAGAAGGAATGATGCCAGATGAAGATCCCCCATGAGTTGTGTGGGGGTTGCTTGCGTGGCTCTGCGTTGGAACTGGTCCAGGGATAGGAAGATTCGGAGTATTTGATGGGGCGATAGTGGATTGTGACACAGACTGGGAGGCAGTGGGCTGACCAGGAGGCGTAGGAGAGGTTTGGCTAGGGGGGCTTGTATTGGTTACGGAGGGAAGTGGAGCGGAAGGAGATGGTGTTGAGATAGGGACGGGAACAAACGAACTCCCCCATAAATTATTATCCACCTCAAATAGTAACAGAGATGATGATGCTGGGCCACTGGCCCCATATCCTATCACGGGATAATTAGCATTGCATCCCCTAAGCTTGAGTGAACCACTTTACCGAATCCAATTAACACTTGCTCTCCAACGCCTACTGCCATGTGGTCCCGTCGTGCGCCAACCTGGTCAAATCCAGTAAGAGCCGACCATTGCATAGGATTTTGCGTTGTGTCCAAGACCGCCGCATCAGAGTACACAGTTTGCGTCCCAGCATCCACCCCACCATGAATGAAAACCCTGCCTTCCCCCAATGTAGTATATGCAAAACTATGACGTGGGGTCGGAATCGTGCCTGCAACTGTGACATTCGACCATGTTGGGACCGTCTGGCTCGTGTCTACTGTCCAAATATTGTTCATATCCGTCATAGCGCCAGTTGTTGGGTTGTATCCTCCAAATACAAGCAACGTCCCGGACTGCAACAGCACTGAAGCATGTCCGGCCACAACAGGAGGTGCGTTGTCGACCGGCAGCTGGTCAAACGATGGCAACGATGGCTGGAAGACGTAGTGTCCGTTCGCGAGTAACATAGACCCGTCAGCCTTTTCACCGCCAGTTATCCAAACACGACCAAACGATCCCACTGCTGAGTGGTGCATCACCCGAACTGGTTCGCTCGCCCACCCATGTGGCTCTGGAATCCAAGTAGGCGCACTAGGCGAAGATATGTCAAGGAGCCAAGCAGAATCCGCAGTCGCCGGTAGCACCATGTTTGACCCGCCGTCTCCCCCAAACAACAACATAGTTGTTTCGTTAAAGGGTGTAAGCGAGTGGAATGTAACCGTAGGGCCTTGGCTGCTGGAAGAAGCATCAGAGCCACCAAGGTAGGCCCATGGAACGTCTGAGAGCGCAAACGTTGATGATAGATCGAGAGAAATTAGATCGTTTGTGTTGGGTGCAGAGCTGTAGCTGTACATGTTGGAAGGGTCGCTTTTGCCCCCATAAATGTAGAGCGTGTTCCCCACCAGTGTGGTTGATTGGCCCCATCTGGAGGAAGTTAGCTTGACGAGCTGAGTGTTTGATCCGGAGATTATGCGTACCGTACATCAGGATCATAAGCAGTAGCGACTGGCGCAAGCACTACGAGAGTAGCTAGAGCTACCAAATATCTATTATGGGAGTCCCAAAGCTCTGACATCGCGCTCAGTACTCCCCAGCACAGAAGACAGTTGGGTCCTTCAAAATAATCCTAGAGCCAAGTACCAAAACTAAACAAGAATTGTGGTGCAGGTTACTGTTGGCCCAAGTTCGCAAGTAAATGTTGTGCAGTATGGCTTTGGACCGTGCTGTTTAGTATGTTCAAACGCGCAAGCGTGTGTGTTTTGTGTTTGTGTACCTGACAGGTATGGTGGGATGGAACAGAATGTTGGAGACAGGGGCTATATTTGAAATCAGCTTCAACATTGGTCGCACAGCCTTGATCATCGCCACACGTCAAGAGGATCACCCAGATCGCCCACGTGCCAAATAGTAGAATTAGACTTTATCATTCGCTACCAACTAGGATTACACACAAAATCAGTCTACAAGTCTCTGACACACAAGGACTCTACAAAACACACAAAATCCAGACATAATATGAGAGTATAAGCAAACGAAAAAAGGGAATAAGACGGAATGTTGGTTGTCGCGACGTTGTTTTGATATTAGACATCAAATTTGAGGGACGGGTAGCACGCGTTGCTCCCTGGAACTCTGGAATGCCAACTGAAGTATTTGTACGACGGCAGCTGAATCATCCCACTTGACGATCGGCTCCTCTTTGCCCTCGATGACAGCCGCAATATTCGGGTATATCCGAGCATATTCGCCCTTGAGAGTAGGGAGACTAGTTGAATATACAGATTAGAAGTCATCACTCGGCTACGTCTAGGGTCAACTCACAAGTCGAATTCAATCACGCCCTCCGAATTCTGCAATTCAATCTCGCCGTATTGTGATTTTGGCTCCTGCGCAAACTCGGCGTCCCTGGGGCTCATACCCTTCTTCATCTGCCCCTCTTGGACGTCGTGGCCATGTTTCGTATAAGTGCCGTTTTCGCCTTTGACAATGAATCGGAGAGGCTTTGAGGTAACAGCAGAAAGTGTTCCACGCAGAATACAAGTTACCGGTCGTGGTCGAGAAGTATAATAAAGATGAATTGTAAACTAGATGAAGCCCAAATCAGATATGATATTGTCCAGAATTTGGCATGACTTACCGAATCGTCCAAGTTGCTGTGGCCAAGCTGTCGAACATTCTGAACGACTCCCATCACACTGTCGGGTCGACCAAACAGAACGAGTGACTGATCGATCAAATGTGGAGCCAGGTTCCATGTATTACCGCTGCCCGGCTGGCTCCCTTCCTTCCAGGTTCCGTTCAGTTGCAAGCGCAGTCGATCGTAGCTAGACAACCAAAGGCACTAAGCACTCAGCCAACCCCACGATCCGTGTAAAACATACTGTGACTCGTATTCATATACCTCTCCCATAACCTGCTCTTGAATAAGCTTCTTGACAGTAAGGAAATCTCCGTCGAGACGTCTGTTTTGGAATGACATCAAGGTACGACCTTCCCGCTTCGCAATACGGGCAAGCTCCGCAGCTTCCGCAAAAGTGGGCGTGACAGGTTTGTCGACTAGAACTAAGACCCAAGGCGTTAGGGAGAATTGCGGCTTGATGGTGGCTCAGGTCACGTACCATGTTTACCCGCTTCAAGGCTTGCCTAGAATGTAAGGGTCAATAAGCGAACAGAGGGCTGAAAACATGGGGCCCTTACTTTGGCCATATTGAAGTGCATGTGGTTGGGGGTTGCAATAACGACCTAGCAAGTAGCATACATCTATGTTGAGCATGCAAAAACATTCGGAGCGCAAGTAGACTTACGAGCTCAATGTCCTCGTCTTGCAGCACATCTTCCAAGTCAGCTACCCATTGGATATTCGTTCGATGGAGCTTGTTGATAGTGTCCACAGGCTTCGGTCCGGCCTTCTCGACGATTGTTTTCAGCGTAAAGAGCTGTCGTTGAGCAAGAAGCAGAGGCACATGAAATATCTGGGTAGCAACACCACAGCCGACAACGGCGGTGTATATAGTAGGTCCAATAGCCATAGGTGCGAGTCAGCAAAAGTTCAAGGGTGGGAAAGAAGGGGAAGTCGTAGATAGTCGATGGGTTGACCTCCCGGGTGCATGCGGTTTTATATTCTGGGATGTCGTGATCGGAGTCCCAATTGCCAATTAGATTATTAACGTGTGGCTCTATGGTGATTTCATTGGTGTGGTAATGGGCCGCTGCACGTATCGGCGGCCAGGGATCTTGAGTTTTGCCTGATCTACGAATTAATGCAATACGCATGACCGGGACCGATCGTAGCTCGGTATCGGCCTGACCACTTGCGTAGGCCTTCGTGGGAGTGCAGGAGCGTCATAACGCCGCGGATAGAGCGGTGGATCGAACGTGGGATGGCCCAACCCATGCATATGAGTAAGAAAGGTATGGCGACATCGCGATTTGTCAAACTGCACGAGGGTACAGTACATACATACACTATTTACAGATATCAAGTCCCGACAGCAAAGTGGAAGGCTGAAAACATGAATATAAACACGGGGATATGTGTTATACACAGACCATAGTACGCGCAGAAGATCTCGGCTGAAACGAGAGTCTATTGGCCGTCGTCCATTCGGTGTCGCTTGTTGCGAGGGCCATCGCCTTGGTTGTTGAACCCTCCCCCGCCGGCCCCTCCACCCCCAAAGAATTGCGGGTTGATATGTCCTTGACCGCCCATGCCGCCCCGCATGTTATTGTTGAACCCTGCGGCAGACAGTTAGTCTATCGGAAATATAAGCTAATATTTTTGCGGATTTACCTCGGTTGGGCATACCTCCCCGTCCCATCATCCCGTTCATCCCATTCATACCAGCCATCATGCTAAGAGAATTGTTAACAACGGCGCAAGATTGGATGAATATCGAGCTTACTTTGGAACATTTCCCATCATCATAGGATTCATTCCGCGTCCCATACCCATACCCATCATCGGGTTTGGTACTCCCATCATAGGACCCATCCCGCCTCCCATCATACCCATATTATTGTTCATGCCTCCATTATTGAATCCACCGCGACCACCAAATCCTCCACCGCGACCGCCACTAGGTGCACCAGTCCCCACTGGAACAGTAGGTATAGACTGAGTGCCGCCCATACCACCACCACGACCGCCACCTCCAGTCCCTCCAGTACGACCAGGTGGATCTACAAATGCAGTTGGTAATCAAAGCTTGTTTCACGCTAATTTAGGACTAACCTTTTGGTAATGTTCGGAAGGGGTTGCCATGAGTTGAGCTAGTGAAGGTCGCGACAGCTCGGCGATTTTGGAACTCGCTAGTGGACAAATTAACGCCGAACAAATAAGGTACACACATCCAAGCTCACTTGTTATCAAACCAAGTCTTGAGTGTGTTGGCAGCATCATATGATCCACACTCCACGTAGCAAATACTACAAGTTAACCCGAGGTAAGTCGCGATCATACACAACGAAGGGTCAGCACCAACCCTTTGCTCTTTCCGTTAACCTTGTGTTCTGAAAATGTGATGTGCTTGTGTTCGATCATAACCCCTATGCTGTGTGCGAGTTGCCGAACATCCTCATCGGTAGTCCACTAGTTCCAGCGTCAATAATATTCCGAAATTCGAAACATTCGACTTACCCATTGAAGTTCTCCGAGGTACAGCGCGTCCGAGCCTTCTGAGAACCCGCCGCCACCGCCACCTCCCATATTCATATTAGCCTGTGGCCCAGCCGAGTTTCGCATGCCACCCATCTGAGGTTTCTTTGGCAGATAAAACACATCATGAGACAGCGAAACAACAGCGCGCCTAAACTAAAATGCTAACCGATTCGTATCCCTCCGAATCATCTCGACCGCGTTTGTTTCCGACTGACGGTTCTGGATCTTTTGACGTCTCTGTCTCGATCGAGTAGGACTCATACTCCTCGGTCTTGGTGGGTTTCTTGCCGAACGCTTCGAGTTAGCACACTTGCTCCACCCCGATCAAACCTCGGGCGTCAACGAAAACCGATACTCACCTGGTCGATCTCAATTCCAGTAGAATAATCGTCGTCACCATAAATGTCATAGTCATCATCACCTCCTGCCATGATCAACTCTTGCTTTGCCTAAAAACTGAAGTCACTCAAAATGAACATAAAATAATGATTCCACCATTATTGACACGTGCAGAGGGATATACAGGAGACAAAAAAAACTCTTACAAATTTGACTGCTAGAACAGATACACAATATACTCGTACACCACGAGTTTACAGATTGGATCTACTTTTTTTTTTGGAGAACAGACGCGTAAGTGGGAGACAGAACGGGGTACAACACGGTCAGAGGTGGTCGTGGTCACTGGTGGCAGGTCCTCGATGTTGACGGGCGGTTTATTAGATAATAGAAGAGCACACACGTGATGTGCCGGAAAATGTCTGGACTCTATTAGGCGCCTGTGCTTTTTACACGAGGACAAAGGGGATTTGTCTTGAGCAGATATAGAATCGATTGCTGGGTTAGGGCAACATGTACGCCTGGGATATACAACTGGTGTTTACTCCTTTTCTTTGGCTACGAGTTGCGTGACAGTCTACGACACTTTCTCTACTGTTTGCTCACAGTCTAATGGCAGATAAAACTATAACATTGCGCGTTAGGATGGGTTTATTTAGTCACTTGAAGCAAATCTAGAGCTTGTCCACTAAAATTGCTGGTCAATGTTGTGTCTGAAACGGCATGTTACTTGAAGACATGCGGCCCATATGTATGCGGCCAGGCACTCCCGAATCCATGCATCAACGCAATAGCATCTTCCAGACTTTGCCTATTGCTCTCGTGGGGCTCTTGTCATACGGTTTACAGGATGAACGGTGACGTATGGTGCGCTTGCATCTCAATATTTTGTGCGGGTCCGGACGCGACGTCATCAAAATAACGTATAAGAGCCAGGCGCTAGACATGCGTCCAACACGTTTTGGTCCCGCCCCCCATCCACAAGGCCGACAACCACGACTGACGACCAACCATGAATCCCGCACTCCTCCCCTTTTTGATCACGCTCATCGCGCTTGTCTTTTTGTAAGTTTATTATCACTTGGCTGGGTTGTTGCCTGCTTATCTGACGCTGGACGCTCATCTAGGATCCTCTGCACGTTTACTCTTCCGTTCAACTGGAATCTATACTATCTGCACGCGGATATTGCCGGTGGTCTGCGCCTTGGAGGATGGGGGTGGTGTATTAAAGATGGGTACTGCACTAACAAGGCGTAAGTCATATTCAGTCCGTCATGTCGCCACCCGCTGATCGTGTTGGTGCAGTCTCGGATACTCTTGGGACCCGCAGGTGATCGTCTGGCTCACCAAGATGATTGTCTGGTACCCCATTGGTGCGTGCCGTTCTCAGAAATACTATGGCGCCCACATCTAACAGTCTTCATTCTACAGCTGCCATCTTCACGCTGTTCGCCCTGATCTCCCTCTTCCCTACCTTGTTCTCCAAGAACGCACGCATCTTCCCCTCGCCAATCTTCTCCCTCCTCTCCCTCATGGCCGCGTTTTTCTCCTTCTTGGCCTTTGTGTAAGTGCATGACGGGATCAAATTACGAGATGCCTCCGCTGACCCAGGCCCTCCTTCCTTTTCTAGCTTCATGATTGCGCTATTTGCCGTAGCACGCAACCGCTTCCGCCGCGACGGCTACTCGTCCAACTTTGGTCCTATGCCTTGGATCAGTCTTGTCGCGACCATCCTGCTTATTGTTGCGTCGGTCATGGGAGGATGCGGACGGTACGTTTGTTTACACTGATTATTGCAAGCAATCATGTTTATTTGTTTGTTTTTAGCATGTTCCGTGGCAGCAAGTCTCCCTATGTCACCTACCCCGGCAACACTCGTCGCGAATACTATTGAAACAATCCTCTGGCTACTAGAGGATCCTAAACAACACCTTACGATCATGCACACGCCAATAAACAGACGCGTTACGAATGCTAAATATTCTTCACGGGCTTACATATTTGTTGTATGAGATTTTGATTTTTTCGACTGTAACTTAGGGGACAGCGTTTTGTAGTATATAGAAATAACAAGCGGCGGCTGCCCATTTTTCTTCGTTGGAATGGGAAAATAGAAAAGTGTCTGAATATTAGAAAAAAACTATGAACATATGTTATGATGTTGGATCGATCACTACAGTTGGAGGTATAATCGAGGCATGCGGTGCTCCCGCAGTCATTACCCCCTTTGTCCAATCAGGCAAAAAGTGGCCCTCTCGGCGACCAGTTGTTTTACCATCAATCTCGATAGGCTCTTCCTCGAGCATTGTAGCAATAGCCTCATCATACCGCTCCCTCACAATCTCCTCACCACCAATTTTCAACGACCTGTCAAACAAGCATGTTAACGATGTACACAAAACACATCCTGTAATGATTACGTACCCAGCTAGGGATCCTCCAACCCAAGGCAACGCAGACGGCGCAAACGCAGGTGCTTTGCCCGCGTTTCGGTGTCCCATCCCCACACCCAGTGGCGCGTTCAATATCGCCAGCTGCGGCCCAAGTTGACGCAGCCTCACATACGGATCGTACGGTTTCCTCATATTTGGTCTGGCCGGAGGCGGGGGAACAACAGTTCTGGGTAGGGTGGAGATTGTTGGTGTCGTTGGTGAAGGGGGGTCGGATAGCGGAGGGGTATCAGGGGCTGATGTTGCTGGTGGAGAGAGCAGAGCTTTGATTTCGGCGTGAAGTCGGGGTATGAAGCCTGGAAGCATAGAAGTCCCTCCGACGACGAGTATCGACGAAATAAGCTCTTTTCGCAAGTCAACCGGGACCTGTACCACATCCATGGAAGTCACCCAACCGTGGATCACCATCTAACTTCACATACCTTTCGCAACGAATCAAGCACCGTCTCAGCTATGCTCCTTTCGTCCACATCTCCTCCCATGAACAACATTTCAGCCGCCCGTTCCCGCACCCACCCAGGAATAATTACAGCCCCACGGCCAGCACCACTCCCAACAGCAATCTTCAAATCTGTCGCCTGCGAGTGCGCCATCATCGGATCTTCCGGTCCACGTCCCGCCGCCGCCGACCTTCTCCCACCACCTCCGCCACCTGTTGTCGAGCTCGCGCCAGACACAGACCCAGACGGAAATTGTGCCTCGGACGAAGGCGGGGTATCAAACATTCCCGCGTCAGACGCAGACGAGGAAGAAGGCGCGGCATCCATCATTGTCACATCTTGGTCTCCTGCCTCTTCTTCTTCGGCCTGCTCTCGAGAGATTGGATCGCCGACAAAGCATGCGCGCGTTTTGATTGTTTCGAGGAGCGAGTCTGTGAGTATTTGGACGGGAATCCGGGTGGCGCGGTGCATAGCCGGTATACTTGTTGCTGGACCGGAGAGTGTTGCTTGCGGGGGTATGTACGTGCCGTGTAAGAGGAGAAGAGCGCGGAGGTGAATCGTGAGCCGGGCTCCAGCGAGGGGTGTTGTACATAACTGAGGAAATAGTGGTCGGGACGAGAAGACCTAATCATAGGATGTCAGGACATGAAAAGGTTGTGGGACAAGTACTCACTGGCAGCACTGTTGTTTCAAGGTGCCCGCAATCAAGGACGAGACCAGTGATACGCCCAGCAGCAAGCAAGGCTAGCACATGGCTCGGAGCGAACGACAGCGAAGGAGCCTATACACACTTCATAAATCGACTTGCACGCGTGTGTCGTACATATTACATACCTGCAAGTTCTGGAATAACACCTTGGCAAACATATTCTTGACACAGAGAGGCAATAACGGATGCTCCACAATAATCACTTTACGCGCTTTCGGGTCAACGAGCAGCTTACTTCCCGGAAACACTATATCATTTAATACGTTCCTCCCCAAAGCTGAGCCGGAAAATACAAAACTCACTTGTAAAACACCTTTCTCAACCAACTCTGAATCCTCTGCTCAATCAACCTCTCAACCTCTTCCCGTTCCTCTGCAGGCCTCATCTGGCTAAAGTTCCACAGTCCCTCGCCATCGTCTACAGCAAACACATCTCGCGGTTTACCTTCTCCGCTGAATCCGACTTTCCAGACGCGTGAACCAGGGTCGAGGATGATGCGGTCCTCGGTACCATAAAGTGAGTGTCGACGGGTGGTTGTGTAATGAGGAGAAGATTGTATTTGTGCACTGCTCGATTGTACTCGAGCTGTTGTGGGGGTTGAGGGCACGATGGATGACATTGGGCGTCGTGGTGTAATCTGGGAGTGAGCGCGTTGGGGTCTGACGGCGCTTATTGGATGGGTGGACAAATAAAGCGCGCAAATAAGCTGAATACATACAAAGTATTGACCCAAGATGGAACTAGTAAATGTAGCTTTACAATACTAACGGTACTAAGGTACAGCAATGGGAGGAGCACGCATCTCATCCGGACGATGGATTTCCCTAAAGTTTTGTACCTCCTCACTGCCTTTCAGCAACCCCCTCGCAATCTGGTCCTTCGTAGCCGCTTCCAGCCAAGGCAGTAGTTCTGCTTGATAGGCAGGTGCGACCTGATTCATTTGGTTGGCGTCAATTGATATATTTGAAGCTAATTCCTACTGACTTTATAGTCCATGAGGTCTTTGGACGCCTCTTCATGGATCTTTGACAACAAAGCTGGGACCAAGGGGCTATCCTCCCGAATATCGCGCATTTTCTTGAGGAGAGGATGTACGGCGAATATGATGGCTTTAGAGCGGGACAACTTTCGGAACGCCTCTGCGATGACACCGCCCAATTAGAAATAGTATTCAGGACCTAAGGACTTACTACTCACGACGATCAATGCGGAGGTACAAATCCCCTGGGTCAGCTGTACATTTACCGCCCTCTGGTAGCTGGGCAATATTGTGATAGAACAAGTTATTGTCGTCTACGATCTCCCAACTCGATCTTTCGAAAGGCGCATTTGGATCCATACGTTTGAGAGTGCTGACAAAAAGCTTAGCTTCAAGATCAGACGTTAAATGGTAATGCACATACCGCTCTACAGACACTAGAAGTTTTTCGTTGAACTGTGGTACGGGCATATGCACATCATACATGGATTTCCCAATCTTTTCAGACAAAAGATAGAATCCTACAAAAGGCTTTAACCAGAAGTTGCTCAGCTTTTGGTCTTGAACGTACCAGGGAACGCAACAAGTCCTCCGACAAAATAGATATGACCATCCTCTCGCTCACGCGCCATTAAGAAATCGTTTTCTGTAAGGCTATTTTCGACGTCAAAACAAGTACTGAAACTTGCTAAGTATGTAACCTACCGACTAATTATCGTTAAACCTTCAACACCCTCTGGCGGGCATCCTTTAGGCCACTGATAACGCTCCTCTGTAACCCGGCTATAAATCCCATCCAAGTCCTTTTCGTCTTTCGTTTCTGTTAGGCGATCAAAGAGTGTCGGATACCGCGCGGTCAAGAAGTCAACGACGCATTCCAATAGCTCTCCACAAGCTGCGTCATTCTCTGGCAAAGAATCAATGACTTTCTTTCCTTGCTCGGCAATGACCCGCTTTTTTTCCGCCAGATACCATCTGTATGATGATGATATTTCGATCCAGTTGTTGGGGGAAAGTGGCTGATGGGCCATGGTCTGATAGTAGGGGTATCGAAGTGTTTTATTGACGTAAACATAATCGCGAGTCCGGGCTGTCTCTAGTGAGAAGTCGGGCAAAGGATCAGGGGCGGGGAACGGGGCACCACTGGACACTGGTGGCAAGACTGAAATTAAGGCAAAATATTGAGGTCAGATGATAGCACGACTCACATTGTGCTTTGTTCGCATGGTAGATGCTCTTCCCGCTGGGTCCATTCTGTGGGGATCCTTTCTCCCTAGCCTCTAGTGTAACCGGCGCAGAATAGCTATCGCGAGTCCTGAGCAGGGAGGTCTTATACCTCCAGAAGTAAAATAATCCGAGGACAACAACCCCTACAGTAGCTTCAACGTGCAAGGGAGATATGTCTATCCTCAATAACGAGTCCATGATAGTAGAAAGCTAAGAGCAAAAGGTACGTGGGCGAGCACAGACGGATCGAATAAAACGGGCTTTGCCAGCAGTCAGCCGGCCTCACCGGTCAGGCTCATTCCTATGTAAACCCCAACCTAGATCCGTATCTTGCATTGACTTGAGTTGGGAAGCAAGGAGCGGAGCAGCTAGAGACGATAGGGAACACACTTGCCGCATCGTGGTGTTCTGTTTAGGCAAGTGTGGAGGATCTTTTACGTCAAATAGCCATTTTCAGATCGGCTCGCGGCCACCACCAACCTGATCAGGCAGCTTATCTTGCGCCCACCAAAGACAAGCACCGTCTTCTCATGTTATCGACTACGATAAGAAGGTCTTGTATAAGCATTAACCTCCACTCTCCTGAATCCGAGACGTAAAGGAGGGCACGAACCTAGTATGTAGCCGACAGACTCTTGATCGGTGCACCATTCTCCCAAGACCCGCAGATGGATAGGGAAATTTGGGGCACGTTATGAGTGCTGGACTGGGAATTTAAACCCAGAGCTCCCTTGAATGAAACCGGTCCTCAGCTACATCCTTGAATTGCCTCTTGTCGTCCGCCATGCAGGCATTTTTTGATGCCATGACGCCTCTAGATGGCCTCATATGCCTGGGTATGATATGCTCAATAGCATATACTGCAAACGTATATCTTGTCCGCGCAAAGGAGCGCAACCTCTCTGTACAACGCAAGCAGCCCGAAAAATCGTTGAAATACAAAGAGAAAGGCTCGAAGGATGAAATGGACCGAGGTCCAGGAGGTAAGCTAATTGGTTGTTTGCTCGCATATCTTCATTGATTTTAGGTCAGAATGGCGGCCTCAGCCGTTCAAGTATCCTTCTATCACTCCGTGGTCCGATTTTGACTTCGAGAAGACACTTCCACCACCATATCGACCCTTCAGATGGGGACCGACATACAACGTCACGATGGGTATCCGCAGTATGGATTTTTCAGAATGGATACAGGTAAGTCGCTCGCTGGAGATACGTCGCCCGAGCTAGATCTTACCCCTGCAGATCGACAATCGATATGCGCGCTATCATGCCATCCGGACGCATAGAACCAACACTGGAGGTACAGATACTGTGAACACAATGCCAGCAAACGAGGAGTTTGGCGTCCCTGGGGGTGCCTTGGCAGGTAAAGATTTTATACCCGCCAGCTTTGATCTCGACTCACAAAATGGTGTAGCGCGAGAGCTCGTAAACGAACTGGGCGAGTTTCTGATCCGACGTTATCCGCACATCTTTCAGGTCGTATCACGCATACCACCAACTTCAAATGATTTTAGCTGGGATAACTTGGGAGAGATCGAAGAAATCGAGATCATTCCGCTGAGAGTTCGGTATAACCTTCAAACGGAAGACCCCATGAAAATATCTGGACTCCTGTGAGCTTTGACAGCAGATTAACCGTACTCCACGCTAAATCATATGCAGTGTACAAGATGATCTTGCTCTTATGTTAGAAGGCAAAGACACTCGATATTACTTCCAGGCCGGCTCGATCTGCACTGCAGGATTCTGGCGGATGAAAGATAAGATTGGACATCCGCTAGAGCGTATTCACGAAGGCGGCCGCGTCCCGCAATGTGAGGGATTCAATTCCTGCTCCTTTATAAATTTAACTTAGTGTGTTATACAGACCGAGAGAAACTACGTGATAGCATGAACAGGTTCTTCTGCAAACTACGAACCGACAAACCAGTAACCCGGAACAACTATTTCGTACAAATTGTCCGACGAAACGATGACTCAGAGCGACTGGAGTCGATTGACGGGGATGAGATGGGTGTGTAGGTTTATGAGCTATTTAGTTCTCCCCATCTAACATACATGGAATAGGGTGGTCTGATACCACAAACGGACGAGAAGACCACTTTGACGAACCCACCCATGCCCCGAAACCTGAGTTTATGACCACAGGAGAGTTTATTGCTCCCCAGCCAATCGGTTTGGACGAAGTTGGGCGGGTACGTTTCCGGACGGAGCGTCAAAGCCTTCGTCGGTAAATCGCTTCTGTCCAGTCAACGCACCCTTTCCTAAATGATTTTTTCAGACTCCCTCGTTCCGGAGCAGTTGTCTTCACGATTCGCACGTACCTCGAGCCTGTAACTGAGCTCGCCGAAGAGCCAGGCGTCCCAGGACGATTGGCAGACGCCATCCGTAGTTGGCCGCCAGATGTCGCGGAGTACAAAGGGCAGCATCTATATCTTGACGCAGTGCTAGCCCACCTGGACGAACGCCATCGGTACCAGGTCGAGAATGGGATTGTACAAGAAGATCAGAGAGATATCAACTATCCGTTCTGATTCGTGTGTGCTACATAGTTGTAGTCCCCCCGCCTATATACATTCAATCAAGCATATGCAGGCAGACTCTAGGAGAATCGAAATTCTTATGATTTTGTTCTAGCTATGACTAAAGGATACGATCTAAAGTAGTTTGCATCAAACGTATCGTTGTAGAAAGCCGGAGAGCGATCTCGCGGTCTGACAAGCGGCCAAACGTACAAAGGGCGAGGCATATTTGTGTCTAGATATCTACCAGTTGAAGAATAGTGTAGTTATATGCGCACAAACGGCCAACATGAGTTTTCTCTTATATCGACATTGAAAGAATATCTATGAGCGTTACCATAGAAAAACAACTGTGGTGTTCCAAAACAGGATGTATTTCATTCATTTTATCCAAGATAAATCAACAACCAGCGAAACCCCCAAACCATTAGATCTATGCGCTGAAGGCACCTAGCACCTCGCCAAGTTCAGTCGTATCAACCCTCCACTGCGCAAAGGTAGCCCTTCCACCTGCTGCGCACGTCTGGGCGTTTGGTAACTCGTTCAGCCGACGAATGAGGTGCTCATCCGCGCCAATATACAGGATGGTGCTGTATCCTTCTTGCGCAGCTTGGCTCGACGAGATTGACAGAGGCGCGCTTACGGGAGAAAGTAACGAGGATATTTCGCCTGACTGCGAGGACGGGAGGCCACCTGGCGAGAGGATCGTCCCAACTGCAGTGCTACGCGAAACGTTCTTAGGCAAAATGAGGAAGGAAGATTGTCCTGGAATGATACGAAGACCTGCGTATTGTGAACAGAATAATTAGCATCATATGTTTCGTGCAATAGACACTACCCACCGTATCGTTCGCCCACGCTATATGATACATTAGTTGGACTGGTAGCAATCTTAAGTTAGTCTGCTCACCTATCCCAGATATGGTTTTGTGCCTCTGCTGCACCTCGGCGCACCCACTTTTCTGCAGCTTCATCCCGCTTCTCATTTCCGAATCGCCAGCACAGAGATGCACCACGATTTTCGATGAAGGTACCAGGAGTACGATCAGTGTACTGTATCGATCAGAATATCGATCAGTCAACCACCTATTGTCGCATGCAGGCAGTCAAGGAGACTCACATATTGAAGAATTTCAATTGTGGGAACCTTCCAGTCCAGATTAAAGTTCGGAATTAAGTCTACCCATTGGCTCTGTCCAGGAGGCTTGATCATGCACCCATTCTCCGCGCTGTAGTCCAAATCATTAAAACTTAGAGTTAAAATGAATCCAAAACGCTTACACCAAACCAACACCCGGTAGTTCCGCAGCAATCTTTTCTAGGCCACCTTGAACGCCCATTCCGCTAAGCAGCCAAACTTGATTGCGATCGTTTGCCAGCAGTTTACGAATCACCTGGAGCTTGGCTGGCGGTGGCGTAAACCCGCTGTGCCAGGTAATCTAGCCCAGAAATATGACAAGGCTTGTCCCCACAGAAGCAGGCAAAGACACTTACCCTCGGATCTTCGCTCCACAGGGTTCCTTCCCAGTCTATCATAATCAAATGTTTCCCCTCGTTGGTATTGGTGAGAATTTTCGTCGGCTCGATTTGAGGTACTTTTGTGAATTCGCGACGCTGGTGCTCCATGTGTGTGCGCACGCAGCGCGAAACAAAAGAAGTCACAAATGCCTGTGCCGTTTGCGTGTTGACATGTTTGTGCAAATCCTATAATCAGCCGGCGTGTCAGTGGGTAAAACTTGAACGTCTTACGCATATACTTGCCTTCCACCTTGCCATCGCATCCTCATCATCCATTGTGAAAGCCGAATATATAGCGTCAGCAGTCCGACGTGCATCCCAAGGATTCACGCTGACACAACTTCGGAATCCCGAATACGAATAGGAGCCGGTAAACTCGCTCAATATGAGTGGAGACGGGCGTTTCTTGCCCTCTTGACACTCGACGAATTCGTGGGTGCGCAAAGCCATACCCTCTCGCAATGATGCAACGAAGAAGGCATCGGCGGCAGTGAGCAAGGCAAGGTATTGGGAGAACGTTAGATCTTGGGTGTGGAGGAACACAATAGGCTATATTAATGTAAGTCGTTTAGAGCCAAGGCCTAAGGCGATGGGTAAAATGAATCTCACCTGATAGGTCAAAGTGGAGAAGCGGGAGTTGATACGGGACACGACATCAAAGACTGCGACTTGGTGCTCGTTCTCCTCAGTGGTAGATAGCGCAACCTGAATCAACACGGCCCGGCCCTGGAACTCTGGGTATTTCTCCAAAAACATTTCGAATGCCAAAAGCTTCTGTCGCACACCCTGCACCTCGTCGAGTTTATCTCGCCCGACGATCATTTTCATGCCCGCATACCGCTCCTTGAGTACATCTACCCACTCAGTAACGCCCGGATCCCGGCTGGAAACGTGTTAGAAAGCAACAAAAAAAATCAGGGGATAATTTAAGCATACCGTTTATCTGAAAGGCTAATGACATCGATACCAATAGGGAAGATCGCTACCTCACAAGATGTGTTTTCAAGATTGATCCCTCCTGGAAGTGCCTCGAGTGATAATATACGTGAAACGGTTTGCTAATATAGACCATAATCAGAGGCTGATCCAAAACAGTGTGCTCAATGGATTCGATAGATACTTACTCGGAAATGACGCGCGTAATTGTGGGTCTGGAAGCCAACGAGATCCGCACCAAGCATGCCACGCAAGAGATTCTCACGAACTGGGAATAGTGTTTACAAATGACGTTCACCCCACATATTCAGATAGACGCTCACCAGCAAGACATCTGAAAATCTCAGATGACGGGAATGCAACGTGCAAGAAGAACCCAATCGTGGCTATATTCAAAGTGTTGCCTTAGCTCAGTACCGCCTGCAATATACGCATATACCTACCGTTGGGTAATTTGGCGCGAACCATTTGTGGAACAAGCAGCAGATGATAATCGTTGACCCAAACTGGCATAAAATAAGATAGATGGCCACATAAACGTTTCAATCGACCACTCACCAACGTCGCCTTCTTGGTATTCTTTAACAATAGCATCCGCAAACTTTTGGTTTACTACTTCGTATTGTTTAAAGGAAGTGCTCTCGTAAAACGTTTTTGTTTTCGGGGCGTCCGGAATAGCGTAGTGCAAGCTAAAAAAAAATACATGCTATCAGACGAAGCATTTGCCGTTGAATTATAACCAACCTTGGCCATAGAACCTGGTGACAAAAGATATCGTAGTGTTTCTGGAACTCATCTTCCGTGACCCAGACGGGTACACTCTCAGCTTCGGCACGTAACTTCTCTTCGATCCGAGGTCGATCCGTCTCCTTAATACTCGCCGCAGGAACATCCAGTACACCAACCCAGAGCTTCTTCCCCAGCGCATGTTCGGATGCCTTGATGGCGTTATTCAACCCTCCGTTGGCATGCGCACTCAGCTCAAGTGTAAACTCGGCAACTGGAGCCGCCGTCGCTACTTGAGTTCCAGATGTTGAGCGGATGCGAGACGATGAACGGGAGAGCCGCCGGGTTCGAGCTGGTGTCGTAGGGATACGGGTGCTGGGTCGAGGGCCCCCCGGTACAATTGATCCGCCCTGAGAGAGAAGGGCAGAGGCCAATGCCGAGAAGGACGAAAAGGGGTTGGGCTTGGAGTCAGCCGAGGGGGTTTGTACTGGGGTCCCGCTTTCGACTCGAAGCTATTCATATTTGAGATTTAGTAAAGTACTTATTGCAGTTGAGGTCCACGTACAGTCAAGTCGTCGACAATACTCTTCAGTCTCATGTCAAACTTGGGGCGCACAGGAGGCTTGGGAGGATGTGAAGGCGTGGTGGGCGAGGCTGGACTTGAGAGCGAGATAATGTTCGGATTCTTGGCATCTTCGTCAGACGATGGTGCGGCAGCAGCCAACATGGCATCTTTTCCACGAACAAGAGGAGCACGTAGCGCAGCATCTGGGTCAAAATTGATCGTCGTCGGGAGGAACAGTGAGGCGATGATCACGCGATGTTTCTGTATGGTCGCGGCCGACATGGTGAAGGGGGAGGCGGATCTGGGATGAGCGGACCGTGTCCCTAGGTATTTATAGGAGAGCTGAAAGCTGGGTGCAGGTCAAAAGAATCCATGCAAAATATACAAATCAGGACTGATTTCTCGCGATTGCACTCGTGCGCAAACTCACAGTCTAGAAACTCTGGGGTACGGATCGCACCGGACCAAAGACTATAAGAAATTCGACTGAGGAACGTGCTTGGTAGATACTGGACTTTGCAACCGGGAACATCTTCGGAGCATCGCTAGCCATCTCCCGCATTTATCGTCGATGAGGCCGATGACGTGAACGAACACCAGTGAGGTAATTGCATAGAACAGGCACCCAGGCCACGTGGTCTGTCCTCTATAAAGCATTTGATAAACCACAGATGAAAGCCTCGCTATTACTGTTGTCTTTTATCATTCTCTAGCTCTCCAGCCTACTGAAAAATAGCCACACAGAAAAACGAACAAACGTCTCCAGGACATAATACCACATAAAATACAGTAGTCTATGAAACACAATCGATAGTCCATAAAGAGCAGAATCTTTTAAACATAATTTGTGACTTCCTCGTACAACTCCCTGAATCGATCAATGTCCTTTTGGATCCAGCGATGTTGCATAGCTTCGGCAACGTTCATCCTATCTTCAGGCTCATACACGAGCAAATTGCGAACGATACTTTTGGCTACAAACACCGTCAACACTCTAAAAAGCATTCTAAGCTGGCAGAACCCACCATCTTTCATCGTAAACCATGGCGAAAAGTTAAGGTTGACACTACCGTCCAAGATACGGTCACACACTAATGCCGCCCCGGCCTCGGACTGCTGGCTGAGGCTTCCCTGGCTGAGGCTGGGCTGGGAAGCGCCCTCGGGAACGTGCTGGGACTCGGAAGGGTAATCAAACGGGTGCGTGCCACTTTCCCACGAATCCAACGTGAGCAAGCGCCTATCATTCAAACTCAAAGGGGCAAACCTCAGCATAGAATAGAGAACCACGCCTAAGCTCCAGCAGTCTACCTTCTTCCCGTCATACCCGAGCTTTCATCCAGGTTAGTATTTCCGTATAATCCCGGGTCGAGATCACCACTTACTTTCGGAGCACTAAGTCCCCTACTCTTTTGATACGAACGACCGACCAATGCGACGACTGCCTCGGGCGGCAGATACTCGATTGTCCCGACCGCGCTAAATGCAGGCTCATGAGACCGATCACGGGCGAGTCCAAAGTCAGCGATCTGCACTCGGGGATACGCGCGAGGCGCGTAGATCAAGATGTTCTCGGGCTTCAAATCTAGCGTCGAGGCAGTGTGTCAATGCCAATTAATTAAGCACAGGAGTCTAAGAGTAGCTTACCCCGGTGGGAAACGTTCAACTCGTGCATGTACTAGGCAAGTTTAATTTTTGAAAAAGATAGAAGCAAGACAAAGAACTTACGACGAGCCCCAGCATGAGTTGGTACCCTAAAAACTTTGCCTCGCCTTCTTGGAGCATCCCTTGAGCCGTGATATAGGTGAACAAGTCTCCGCCCGTCGAAAGCTCGAGAAAAATGTAAGTCCAAGGATCCGCATTCTCGTACCCAAACACGCGATTGATGTTGGGCTGTCCCAACCGCTTGGCGTCAGTCTACTCCTATCAAGGCAGAGCAAATAAACTTACATGCTTCAACGTGCTGAGAATATTTACTTCCTTCAGGATATCTGGCAACCTGCTGGTCTTGATTGCTTTGCACGCGACCTGACGATGTTTCTTTGGATCCAATCCTAATAGAACTTTGGCAAAATGGCCAGTCCCCAAAGTATGCGAAGTAATAACATAGCCGCCAACCACCTTCTCAATGCTGTATTAGCTTTGTGCATGGACAGATAGAGTGCACAGCACAGGACCGATTACACTTGCCTGTTTGCGCGGCCGCTGCGGCGGGGTCGGATCGAATGGCATAGCCTTGTTAGCTGCATGCCTCCCCTCCATCTCGACATGGAACACCTGGGACCCCGGAATTTCGAGAATATCTCCGTGGTGGAGGATAATAGCAGCCCGACGGATTTTGTGGTCGTTCCAGACTAGACCGTTGGAGGAGAGATCCTACATGAGGCGTGAATGAGGGCAGAGATGAATGTATGCGCCAACATGCGCACCTCGCAGCTCACAATGATCCCTCCTTCACTCGATTTCACGCTTTTCGTGTTTTTTAGCCGGCAAGTACAGTGTTTCAAGTCTAAAATACTCACGCGTAGAGACGAAAATGGACACTGGAGACCATCATGTTCTTGATCACATAGTTACTTCAAAACGTCGTCAGGCGCGCCCCAAAACACGAACAAAAAGCAGCAAAGCTACTCACCACTGAGCACTCCGCCCAACGGTCGTCGGATTCCCAAGCATCACATCAATCACTGCCGATTCCCCACACGCGTCAACCGCCACGACAAAGCAAGCACAACAACGGGAGAAATACCATGCGACACGTCGTCTTCATCCGTAACCACGAGCTTTGCCACGACGTCCACCTCGTCCGCCACGTGATAAGTTGCATGTTCTGGGATGGGCGAGAGTAAAAGCGAGCGAGACGCGTGGGGAACAGTCGTTCTGGATCGTTTTGTCGGTACAGTCAACGTATCATCCAGAATACGCTTGCGAGAAGTCGAACTAGACGGTGCGGCAAGCGTGAGACTTGGAAAACTCGCGAAACTGGGGACGACTGGCACAGGCATGATCAACGGCGGTGGTGGCGCGCTCCAGTGGCGGGAAGATCTCTGTTGGGTTTTGTTATGGGCGGGGGCTGACATAATGGCCCTGTCGATCACGTTTTTGGACTCTCTGTCATGGATGTCATCTGCAGGGGCCAGAACCAAGGATTGGCTGTGAAGGCATCGCATTCGAGCGTGGCATTCGACAGCTGCGCATGAGAATCTGCCATTCGGTTGCTGCGGCCGTCGGCCGAGTGTATGCACGGATTTGTTTCAGGCTGTGTCTGCCTTTGAGTTTAGGCTCTAGGCTTCGAAATGCTATGCCTCGCAGCTAAAGAATCTCAAGGGGCGTATTGGCAGTCGCTCACTTGTCTCACGAATATCTATTACGTGCGACAGTCGTGAGTCCTTGGGGTACGACGAACGGGTGGACGCAAGTTCGGGCTGAAATGACCTATCCGCTCCGACGGGGTCGCAAGGGGGGTTGAAGATATCCTGGAACAACTCTCATCAAGAAGGTTGAGCTCGTCTTCCGCTTCTCGCAATCGTTTCAATTGAATGACGCATGTAACCTACCGCAGGTACGGACGATGACGAGGTCTGCTTTCATTAAACTCTTTGGGAAATCTTGTCTTTTGCGGATCCGGTTTTGTTCGAGCGTGTGGAGTGCTTTGATCGGTCTGAAGCCGCCCATCCAGCAAAACTAATATTCCATATCAATTGTGGAGTAATTTCGACTCAGTTTTTGGACGCTCGCACGGACACGGACAGAACTGTTTTCATTTCATTTTATTTTCAAAAAATGCCATAACTTGACGTATACATTCTCACCAGACAAAAGTCTCACACCCACACTATGATGTCACACGGAGAGGATCCAGGAGGTCAAGGATGACGCGGAGCCCGAGTACGCCGCTGAAGAGGTGTCGTATGGTGCCAGTGACGTCGGATTTTCAGGCGACTTATGACGATGTCGATACCTGAAGCGGGCATATTTCCCTAAAAATCAGTTTAGCAACGTGTCTCCAACTCACTCCACGTAGATAGACTGTGTACAATCGAGTGATGCGGGTACGCCGGGATCGCATACTGCTGAAAAAAAGTCGACCGTTTTTCATAGAATAAACCGCATATAGTAAGGTGATAGCCGAGACTCTAACCCCAAACAAAAGATATGACCGCAACGTGGGACAAGAGGAGAGAGTTTATGGGCCGCTAGCACATGGCCGTTGCGACGAAACGGTTGTATGCAGCATATGCCCCTGGTCTAGATCCGCGTCGATAGCAGGAGATGGGAGATCTGTCGGCGGTCGGGAGTGTGCGGCCTGGTCAGGCGTGCAGACGACAAAAGGAGGGGGGACGGGCAGAGGGCACGCCAAGCGCCGACGAGGACGGTGCCGGTAGGCATCCGTTTAGGGTGAGTCCGCGAAAGGCAAGATTTCCAGATGAGGGGCAGCGAAGATCCAGGACAAATGCGGGTGGGGCTCACTGCTTTGATAGTCGCTCAAGATGCTGTTCCCTGCGCCCGGGGTCCTGGGCGCTCAAATGGGTGAGGCAGTGTGCCGGCCTGTGCTCAGCGAGCGCAATTTACGGCGACGACGAGAGTGGAAAGAGTGCTGCGCATACACCCAGGTCGCTCGACCGGCCCATCGACAGGGCGGAGGACTCGCACATATGGGCGGTTGAACGGTATTTGGGGAATCGATCAGATCAGCGCTAGACCCAATCGGCACAAATAGAGTTAAATACGAGATTTTGGGCGTTGTCGGGGCGGGGCTGATCAATAATTGGAGCAGGTCTCGAATCCTGTACTTGACCAGGACACCAGCCAGCTCCTCCCGCTTTACGATGAGCCTTTCCAACTTTGGCGCGGGCCGTTACGCGATGTTTGAGCACGAGCGTTCTGCGTATGCTGTGCAGAGCTCGCAGGCGTATAACAGCTCGGATTTCGCTCGTGGCAGTCCACTCCCGGAGATCGACCTCAGCCTTGACCAGGACCTCGCGCCGCCCGACGACCAGCCCGCGTCCCCGTCTGCCACGAGCGCACCCATTGCGATCGAACGCCGCACGTACAACACGTACACGCCCTCGTACCACGGCTCGCCCCAGCCCGCCACCGCCCCCGACCCCCGCTCCTGGCAGCCGACGGCCCAGCTCGACTCTATGTACGAATCCGACTTTCTCGGCGACAACTCGTACCACCCCACCTTTGACCGCTCGCCGAACCTCTCTTCGTCCGCGGGCCAGGACTCGCCGTACCTGACCAACTCCGAAGACTTTCTGTCCGCCGGGCTCTTCAGCGTGAACAATCCCGCGTTCTACGTCCAGCCCCCCACCCGCAACAACACTGTCCTCTCCCCGCCCCTCAACTCGCTCGACGCCTTCCGCTACGGCTACCAGAAGCCCATCTCCCCCGAGTCCTCTATCGGCGACGACCAGCTTGTCGGCGACTCCAACGAGCTGCTCTTTGGCCACCGCTCCCGCACCCACTCGCGCGCCTCGTCCTTCTCCTCGTCCCACACCCAGGGCGCCCTCTCCGCCTCGCACTACGGCACCGGCGCATCCACCTCCCCCGCCCTCCAGTCTGGCGACCTCACCGAGCTCTCGCCCCAGATCAACGACTTTAACAACTTGCAGCTCGGCGACCAGTGGGGAGGCTTCCACATGGCCACCTCGTCGTCCAATTCGAACGGATCCGAGACCGGCTCCGGTGTCCCGTCGCCGTATACCAAGCCCCAGAGCCCGCCGGCTCTGGTAATCCCGAACGATCAGGCCAATGTCGGCTTTGACACTAGCGCCTCGCTCTTTGACGCGAGCCAGCCGGGTCTGGCCCCTCCTCAGCCACCGTCCCTCGGACTGATTCCAGCCACCCCAGTCACACCTCCCACCAACCAGCTAAAGCTCGGATTCCAGGAGATCCTTCGCCAGCAGGTGGCACAGAGGCGAGCGGCATGTGAGTCACCCCCATTCTTCTGAGCGCGCGTATCCTTCCTCCTTTCTCGTCCACGAATCGCTTAAGCGCCCGTCCAATTCCGCCACATGAGGGTCCTTCAATTGTGCTGACATCTCTCTTATATAGCGCCCCTCCTCTCTGACACCAACGGTTCACAAGCCCAATCCCCTCCAAACGCGCCCGACAACTCGCTTCAGCAAGCTCCTTGGCTCATATCACAAGACCTAGCCCAGCCACCGATTCCACCGATGCCCCCAGTCCCGTCCATGTCCGAATCCAATATCTTCCCCAGCATAGGTGGCGCCCGCCCGGCCATCGGCGCGATCCCATCCGGCGCGTCCAACCTCGGGATATACACCAGCCGCACGCGCAGCCACAGTGATCCGCCCTCCAGCCAATGGGGTGCCGCCCTCCCCCCGGCCATCCGCCCCAGTCCGACCCACGGCCAGGGCATGAACCAGATGCCCTCGATCAACCTCCCGTCGGTAAATCCAAATATCCTGGGTGGCCGCGATCACGACGTCGGCCTCGGCATCGGCGGTGGCCTCTGGGACAACTCGATCGACCCCATGCTGAGCGGCCTCGGGCCTCCGGCCGGGCAACGCGCCCGCTCGGTCGGCGATAGCAACGGGCGCCGTGCTGGCCATATCCGAAATGCTCGGAGCGAAGACATGTCCTCGTCCTTCCGCATCCCTGAGCTAAACGGCAACGGACAACTGTATACCATGGCTGATGGATCGCTTGCCCCGCCATCGATGTCTGTCCCGTCTAGCGTTCCAGCTGATATGGACGATGGTGGCGTGGGACCTAGGCGCCGAGGTCATGAGCGATCGAGCAGTGGGTCCCATCGTGCGAGCCCGTACCATAGTCCACACGCCAGCCCGCGAATGCTGCCCGAGGACAACTCCAACTATGGCGGCTTCACCTTGACCAAGCCTGTCGAGCGAGTCCATGTTACGACCCCCGCCACGCGCGAGGCCAGTTCCAATCGGCGCACCGCCCAAGCCAACTTCAAGTGTCCCGTCCCAGGATGTGGCAGCACGTTCACTAGACATTTCAACCTCCGAGGTAAGTCCCTTTGCGAGTCATCGAGTAGCAAACCAAGTCTAACGAGGTGGGTCTCCCAGGTCACATCCGATCTCACAACGAGGAGCGTCCGTTTAAATGCAAGTGGCCCGGGTGCGACAAGGGCTTTGCACGACAGCACGATTGCAAGCGGCACGAGGCGCTCCATCTGAACATCAGGCCGTACACGTGTGAAGGGTGCCAGAAAACCTTTGCGCGTATGGACGCCCTGAACAGGCATCGTAAGTCGCGCATCTCGGGTCGAGATGAATGTTTTGCTGACAATGTGTTGATAATGCAGTGCGATCCGAAGGTGGAACCGAGTGCCAACGCGTCCAGAGCGAGTTGACCGAAGGACACGACGGCGGCGTCGTGCTATAATATCTATGATCCTGTATCCCCCTATGGTTCTCCCGGCTTGATACCCTTCGCCTTCGTGTTTGTCAAAATATGAACCTATTGCACAACAACCCCCACCTAATTTGGCCGAGCTCCACTCCAACTCTATGTATGAACCTATTGAATGCTTCCCACCTGTCCTCGCTCTGTTCTCTCATCCCTGTGTTGCGGTCGGTGTTCCGGACATTGTCTCGTTAGCATGGCCCGACTGCACACCCCTGTTTTTTTTTGTCCATGTCCTTATAGGTGTTCTATTTCATGTATTATTGGGTAGCTCGTCAATTTTACTTGTGTGAATTCATCGATCGTGTGTAGTCGTGTGTTTGATGCGGAGTTGTAATAATGCTGGATTGGGCGAATAGGATCTTATCGGCCGCCGATGACGTGATCGACGGGTTATCTTTCCCGTCCTGTCCTCGTCCTCGTCCTCTCGAGATTTGTATTCCCTCTGGCTTGAAGGCAAATGAGATTCTAGATTACAGCTGGTGACGACTAGATAGATTATGGCACTCTCACAGCACTTGGCTGTGGGAGTCAAAGCAGGATGGAAGCAGGGCATACGACTCCGGGTGGGTACATCAGCACTCGTACGTTTTGACTAAAACACTCATTTAGAGCTCGTAGACGACGTGTCCGGTTGTACCTCTTCGATGGGCGTCCCTGACTAGTAGACAAACTGCATTCCGACCCTCGATTCATCAAACGTTTGGTAGATCATATCGGCATTTGGCACCTTCCAATGAACCTCAACCAGCTCCCTCTACCACTACTACATCCAAACCTCCTTCTACCAATGCCAAAACTCCTTCCGCCAATGCCAAACCTTCTTCTCCACCCCAAACGAACGCAGGTTCAGGAGACACAGTCGTACACATCTCCCAGGCCGAACAACGCCGTGTTGACTGGCAAATCGTCAAGAAGCTGGTCGTGAACGTATGGCCAAAAGGCGAGGTTGGGATCAAGACGCGCGTCGTGCTTGCCTTGTCTTTGCTACTGGCTGGAAAGGTCAGTGAATATGGTGTGGAGGTTGAGGAGGTGTTGGGGAAGTGTTGTGATACTGATCTGGGGATGTAGGTGTTGAACGTTCAAGTCCCGATATTCTTCAAACAAATCGTCGATTCATTCAATGTTGAGATGACGGCCGATTCAACTGTATGGGTTATAGGAGGATCTGTTATCGCTGGATGTACGTCTCTACTTAAATCCTTTTGCCTAACCATAGTTTAACGGATACAACAGACGGCCTAGCAAGAATATCCGCAACCGTCTTTTCCGAACTACGAAACGCCATCTTTGCCAACGTCGCTCAACGTGCCATCCGACGCGTCGCACGCGAAACATTCGACCATCTCTTACATCTCGATCTCAAGTTCCACTTGACCAGGCAGACGGGTGGGTTAACCAGGGCGATCGATCGAGGCACCAAGTGAGTCGTCTTTACGATCGAAAATGTTGGGATGTGGCTGATGGGGTTATGTTAGGGGTGTTACGTTCTTGTTGTCTTCGATTATTTTTCATATCGTCCCGACTGCGTTGGAGATTAGTATGGTGTGCGGTATACTTGTGAGTGTTGTCTTATGTGATTTGTGGGGCTCGTTCTGAGTGTGAGGTTAGACTTGGAAGTTTGGCTCGGATTTTGCGTTGGTGACTCTGGTTACGATGGCTGCATATACCTGGTTTACCGTACGGACTACAGCTTGGAGGTAGGCCTCGTTCGTTTTTTCTACTGCTCTCCTACTCACATGTGTTGCAGAACTCGGTTCCGACGTGAAGCCAATCAGGCGGATAACCGAGCTGCATCCACCGCGGTAGACTCGTTGATCAACTACGAGGCTGTCAAGGTATGCGGTGATATACAATTCATTTCTCATCTTCTTGACCTACTGCTGTCTCTAGCACTTTAACAACGAAGGGCACGAGATTGGGCAATACGACAAACACCTTGCGTCCTACGAGTCTTCGTCTTTAAAGATCGCAACCTCACTTGCATACCTCAACTCGGGTCAAAACGTGATATTTTCGAGCGCTTTGACTATGATGATGTTCCTGGCTGCTCAAGGAGTCGTCAAAGGTCGATTTCATTCCATAAGTGCTGGTTGGTGTGGCTAAACTATTGGAATTTAGGCACAATGACCGTTGGAGATCTTGTCATGATCAATCAACTCGTTTTCCAGTTGTCTTTGCCGTTGAACTTCCTGGGTACCGTCTATCGTGAACTAAGGCAGAGTTTGTTGGATATGGAGGTATTATTCAACTTGACGAACAACAAGCGTGTTTCAGTAAGCCTCTTACATCCTCACTTTGTTTATAACATTAGTTTGACACCCTACAAGGACATACCTGGGGCAAAACCACTGGATTTCAAGGGTGGTTCTATTCGCTTCGAGAACGTCAACTTTAGCTACCACCCTGATCGGCCCATCTTCCAAGACCTCTCATTCACCATCCCAGCCGGCAAAAAGGTGGCAATCGTAGGACCTTCGGGATGCGGCAAGTCCACGGTCCTGAGACTCCTCTACCGGTTCTACGACGCCAACTCTGGCCGAATCTTTATCGACGATCAAGATATCACTCACATTCAGATCGAAAGCTTGCGTTCCAAGGTTGGTGTGGTACCGCAAGATACCCCGTTGTTCCATGCGGACATTTTGCACAATATTCGGTATGGTCGTCTAGATGCAACTGATGAAGAAGTGATGGTTGCTGCACGCAAGGCCAATGTGCATGATACCATTATGCGTTTGCCGGACAAGTATGCTACCAAGGTCGGCGAGCGTGGGTTGATGGTGTCCGGAGGAGAGAAGCAGAGATTGGCGGTGGCGAGGGTGATGTTGAAGGATCCGCCAATTTTATTCTTTGATGAAGCGGTGAGTGGATCGGTTCGAATTGTAGACATGAAGGGGTTCTTACGTGGGATGGCATAGACCTCGGCGCTGGATAGTCAGACCGAAGTAGATCTAATGCGAAACATCAACTCGACTTTGCTGGATAGGCGACGGACGAGCATCTTTATAGCCCACAGGCTACGAACAGTTGTGGAAGCTGGTAGGCATTCTATCTCCCTATGCCTTTATTAAATCTTAGTTGACCCTCTCCAGATTTGATCATTGTGCTGAAAGACGGCAATGTATACGAGCAGGGCACACACGAGTCACTCATGCGTCTCAACGGGCTCTATCGTGACATGTGGATGGCCCAGGCAGAGGCTCCTAGTCTATCAAAAGAAGGCGAGAGAGTGTTAGAGGAAGATGCTCAAGCTAATGTGCCTACACAAAACTAAGCGTTCATCTTTAGAGATTTATGTCTTTTTTGCTATGCGTTCTAACCCAGCGGGTCTCATTCTAATGTTCGTGCATGAAGTAATCACAATGCTCATCTATATCAAATGTTTGCTTTACAAACTAGCTTTGCCCCTTGACTCAAAAGGCAAGACCAGAGCTATGACCCCAGCTAATAAGAACAACGCGCCAGCCACAAAGATGGGCACTGAGGTCTGGTCGTGAATTAGTGATTAGTACGGGCTCCAGCTGGGTTGGAATGCTCGGACGACATACCGTAAGGTCCGCATACAAGGCAATAATTGGAGACATTACGCCAAAAATACGGTTT